>VYZW01014002.1:3928-23142 GCA_013401315.1 Balaeniceps rex | reverse complement strand
CCAAAGAGCACGGCATTGAGTGGGTAGATCACATCCCCTTATCATGTACCAGCCTCTGAGAAAATTGAAGGATACAATGGACTATTGAAGACTACCCTGGGAGCAATGGGAGCTGGGACATTCAGACATTGGGATAGACACTTAGGCAAAAGCCACCTGGTTAGTCAACACTAGGGGATCTGCCAATCGAGCTGGCCCTGCCCAGTCAAAAGTTTTACGTAACGCAGAAGGGGATAAAGTCCCTGTAGTGCACATGAAAAATGTGCTGGGGAAGACAGTCTGGGTTATTCCTGCCTCGGGCAAAGGCAAACCCATTTGTGGGATTGCTTTTGCTCAAGGACCTGGGTGCACTTGGTGGGTGATGCGCAAGGATGGGGAAGTCTGATGTGTACCTCAAGGGGATTTGATTTTGGGCGAAAATAGCCAATGAACTGAATGCTATGATGTTAATTGCTATATAATACTGTATGTCATCAATTCCATGGTGGCTACATGCCATATCAATGGTATGACAGTAACACTCACCCAGATTAATGAAGACTGAACTTTAATAAAACTGAGCAAAGTGCAGCAGTGATGGAACCAGAACTGGCTTCAGCATGCAACAATCCAACACCACATCCCATCTCTCCTGCCCTGAAGGACTGTTATGACAGATGGAGCCCAAAGTCAAGGACTGAATGAACTCAAAGGACATTTTAGAGGGATGGCCCACAGACTAAGGGAATGATATCTGTGTGTATAGATCAAAAGACAGGACAAGTGGTGGTGATTAATTGGAACGTATTGGAAAGGGTAGAGACCTGGGCATGACGCAGATGGTATAGAATAAGGGGTGGATCCTGTCCTGGTTTCAGCTGGGAGAGGTTCATCTTGCTGTAAGAAAGAAACTTTTTACAGTGAGAACAATCATTCACTGGAACAACCTCCCCAGGTGGTGTGGTAAAGTCCCCATCACTGGAGGTTTTTCAAGATGCAAATGGACAGGGTGCAAGAAAAGCTCTTTCCTAGGAAAGATTGGACAAGATGATCTTTCAAGGTCCCTTCCAACCGGGGCTGTTCTGTGATTCTATGTTTCTATTCTGAGAAGTTCAGAGGCTGTAAGATGAAGTGCAGGTTAGTGCACGTTGCCTGGGCTCATTGTATGGGGAACAAACAAGATATATTAGAGCTCTGCTAGTAGTTGCAGGGCTATGATCCCATTGACGACACAGAGACATGGTGGGTTAGCTCACATGACGCAAGAACTGAAATGCATGGTAAAGTGCAGGTTAGTGCACATTGCCTGGGCTCCTCTCCAGCGTGGCCCAGTTCTTCCTCCGTGGCTGGTTGCACAGCTATGGGATCATGGAGGTGCGGTGGGGTAGCTTAAAGAAGTACTGTAGTGGATGGAGCCAGGCTGTTTAGGAAAGACAGCCTGGGAAGGCGAAGCGGGGCAATGGCCCTTTCTGTCGGAGAGCAGCTAGAATGGAGCTCTGCTTTGGGATGTACAATGAGCCAGCTAACAGAGTATGGGTCAGGGTTAGAGGGCAGATTAGCATGGGTGACATTGTGGTGGGTGGCTACTAGAGATCACCTGATCAGGAAGAAAAAGTAGATTAAGGCCTTCTTCAGACAACTGGAAGAAGCCTCACATTTGGTGGCCCTGGTCCTCATGGGGGACTTGAACCATGCCAAATGTCTGCTGGCGGGACAGAAGCCCTGGAGTTCAGGAGAGCAGAATTTGGGCTCATTGGGGGATCTGCTTGGAAGAATCCCATGGGTTATGGTCCTGGACAGAGGAGGGGTCTAGGAGAGCTGCTCGATTTTCAGAGATCACCTCCATCAAGCTCAAGAATGGTTCCTCTTGAGGAAACAGAAAGTCAAGCAATGGTGATCTGGGAGGGATCTAGAGACCCTGTCTGATCATGCAGGATTAGGTTTATGAAAGCCAAAGCTCATTTGGAGCTGATTCTGGTGAGGCAAGTGAATGACAATAAGGAAGGCTTCAAGAAGTACATCATCAGCCAAAGAAGGACTAGGGAAAATGTGGGCCCACTGCTGACTGGGGCTGGGGAGCTGGAGACAAAATACACTGAGATGACTGAGACACTCAGTGCCTTCTTTGACTCAGTCTTTACCAGTAATACTGACTTTCAGGAATCCCAGGTCTCTGAGACCATTTGGAGGGTCCAGAGCCAGGAAGACTTACAGCAGTGGAGGAGGATAATGTCAAGGCATAGTTAAAGAACCTGGAGGGACACAACTGTATGGGAACTGATATGGTGCACCCACGAGTGCTGAGGGAGCTGGCTGATGTCAGCGAGGCCACTCTGAATAATCTTTGACATGTCATCGTGATTGGGAGAGGTTCCTGAGGATAGAAGTAAAGAAAACGACAGTCCTGTTGTCAAGAGGGAGTATCTGAGGACCTCGAGGCCTATGAACCTCACCTCAGTGCCTGGGAAGGTGATGGAGCAAATAGTTCTGGAAACCATTCCAAAACATATGAAGGCCAAAAAGGTTTGGAACAGTCAGCATGGGTTTGTGAAGTGGAAATCATGCTTAACCAACTTTAATGCCTTCTACAATAAGATGATAGTCTTGGTGGATGAAGGGAGAGCAGTGGGTGTTGTGTTTTCTGAATTTTATTGTGCTTTCAGCACTGTGTGCTGGCAACATGACTTCTGATGCAACCCATATCACCATTAGCCACCTTTGCCACAAAGGCACGTTGCTGGCTTACGGTCAACTTGATGTCTTCAAGGACCCCGAGGCTGTTTTCTAAAAAGTTGCTTTCCAGCTGGTTGGCCCCCAACACATACTGGTGCTTGAGGTGTTCCTTCCCAGGTGTAGGACTTTGTATTTCCCTTTGCTGAACTTCATGAGGTTCCTGTCAGCTCATTTCTCCAGCTTGTTGAGGTCCCTCTTGATGGCTGATCCATCTGGAATATCAGCCACTTCTCCCGGTTTTGTGTCATCTGCAAACTTGCTGTGGCCCATCCGGATTGTCAATGAAGATGTTAAACAGGATTGGCCCCAGTATTGGCCCCTGGGATACACTGCAAGTTACTGACCTCCAGTAAATTCTTGCCACCCTCTGTGCCCACCCATTAAGCCAGTTTCAGTCCGCCTCACTCTCTGCTTCATCAGCTTCTCTGGGATGGTCTTATCGGAGACAGCATTGAAAGACTTCCTGAAGTCCAGGTAGAGAATACCCACTGCTCTCCCCTCATCTACCATTGCAGGAATTTATTAAGTTGGTCAAGCATGACTTCCCCTTGGTGAATCCGTGCTGACCACTCCTGAAGACTTTCTTGTCCTTCATATGCGTGGAAATGTTTTCCAGGACTAGTAGTTCCATCACCTTCCCAGGAAATGAGTTGAGGTTGACCAGCTTGTGGTTCCCTTGGTCATGCACTTCTTGCCTTTCTTGAAGACAGAAGTGACATTTGCTTTCCTGCAGCCCTAAGCCATCTCTCCCAATCACCATGATCATTTAAAGATTCTTCAGAGTAGTCTGGCAATGACCTTGGTGGAGAATTTCCCCTTGGTCTGTGGGGCCTGGAATTTCTGAAGACCCTGCACGATGCATGAAGTTTTGCCCCATCAAGATTATTGAGAGTGGCCTTGCAGTGACATGCATGGGTACATCCCATCAGGGCCCATGGACTTATGTATGTCCAGACTGATGAAGCATTTCCTGATCTGATCCTCTTCCACCAAGGGTATGTCTTCCTTGCTTCAGCTTTTCCCTGTGGTCTCTGGCACCTGGGATTCCTGAAGGCTGGTCTTGCTAGTAAAGACTGAGGCAAATAAGGCATTCAGTACCTGAGCCCTTTTCCATGTCCTGTATCACAAGGTCCCCTGCCCCTTTCAGCAGTGGGCCTGCATTTTCCCTAGCCTTGTTTATCCATGCAGGCCTCCTGGTATTTTTTCACTGTTGAGGTGATTTAAGACTGGAACAGGTTGTAGAGAGACTGTGTAGTCTCCATTCTGGGAAATACTCAAAACTGAACTGGGCAAAGTTCTGGACAGCCTACTGTGGTGCCTCTACCCTGGCTGGCAGCTAAGCCCCACAAACCCGCTTGCTTACTCACCTGCAGTGGGATAGATGAGAGAAACGGAAGGTAGAAGTGAGAAAACGTGTGTTGAGATAAAGGCAGTATAACAACTACAGCAAAAGCTGCATGCACAAATTGAGGAAAATATTCCCTATTTCTCATCAGCAGGCAGATGTTTAGCTATTTCCAAGAAAGCACGGCTTCATCACACATAAAGGTTACTTAGGAAGACAAATGCCATAACTCCAAATATCCCCCTTTCCTCTTTCTTTCCCTGAGCTTTTATTGTTTTTGTGCTAATTTTGGCTGAGATAAAGTTAATTTTCTTCACAGTAGCTGGTATGGGCCTATGTTTTGGATTTGTGCTGGAAACTGTGTTGATAATACAGGGATGCTTTACTTATTGCTGAGCAGTGCTTACAGAGAGTCAAGGCCTTTTCTGTTTCTCACACGACCCCACCAATGAGTAGGCTGGGGGTGCCCAAGAAGCTGCAAAGGGACACAGCTGGGACAGCTGATGCCAACTGACCAAAAGGATATTCCATACCATATGACATCATGCTCAGCAGTAAAAACCTGGGGGAGAAAGAATGAAGGGGGGACATTTGGAATTATGACATTTTGTCTTCCCAAGTAACCATTGCATGTGATGGAGCCCTGCTTTCCTGGAGATGGCTTCCCATGGGAATTAGTGAATGAATTCCTTATTTTGCTTTGCTTTTGTGTGCGGCTTTTGCTTTACCTATTAAACTGATCTTATCTCAACCCACGAGTTTTCTCACTTTTACCTTTCTGATTCTCTCCTCCATCCCACTTGGGGTGGAGTGAGCGAGTGGCTGTGTGGTGATTAGTTGCTGGCTGGGGTTAAACCATGACAGCTTTGCATGACGTCCTGCAGTATGGAACATCATTTTGGCCAGCTGTGTAGCTGGTGGGGCAATGTGAGAAACAGAGAAGGCCTTGATGCTGTGTAAGCACTGTTCATCAACAGCTAAAACATCGGTGTATTGTCAACATGGTTTTGGTCCCAAAACATCGCAGCTTCCCATACAGGCTGCTATGAAGAAAGTTGACTCCATCCCAACCAGACCCAGTACACCTATTCTAGTTGACCCTGCTTCAAGCAGAGGGTTAAACTAGACCTTTTCCAGAGGTCCATTAGCCTGAACTCTTCTACCACCCTGTGAACAAAACTGGCACCTATTCTGCTCCCCCTCTCTAATGCCTTTTCTGGGGACCCTGAAAGGACAACATCAGGCCTGATGGCCAGCCAGAGCTTTTAAGAGATGGCTTTGGGGTGCAAAATGCTTTGGGAGTACTCTTGTGTCCTTGGGTTTCTGACTCTAGAGGACCTCTAGTCTTTCCTCCTGACCTGATGCACTGCCAACATGCTGCCATGTACCCCCTGCAATCCTGCAGTGACCTTTGGGTGGCTGTGAGTGGGAAAGGGAGAATGTCTATCAATCATTTCCCGATTGAATTCCCTCCCCTCCACTGTCTCCAGCAGCAAGCTGTGACCCACAGTAGGCCTCTCGGGCTCCAGGAAGTCAACTGGTCAAATAGGAATGAATTTCCCATCCTTCCAAATTTCAGGCTCTGGGTTTGTGTAAGCAGTTGTGCAACCTCATCGCATAAGAATATACCTGTGTCTGAACTTTACAGAAGAAGACTATGCCATAAGATCTAACAGAGGACCACACGCCATAAATACAGCAGACCCCATAAATAAAGCAAACAGCCATGCTGAAAAGCTTTCCTGAGTCCTTTGTGTGCTCCTTTTTTACCCACCCTTATTACTTTTGTGTCACTTGCATATTTCTCTGTCGAGTTCCAGCACTGAAACTTGAAGCCAAAAGAGGAAAGTGAGTTTTACTCAACACTTTTGTAAAAAGCTGTTTATGGAACTCATCAGGACAGTCTAACCTGCCTGCTCAAGCACGGCCACCTAGAGCTGGTGGCCCAGGATGATGTCCAGGTGGCTTTTGAATATCACCAAGGAGGGAGACTCCACAACCTCTTTAGGCAGTCCATGCCAGTGCTTGGTCACCGTCAGAGTAAAAAAGTGTTTCCTGGTTTTCATATGGATCCTCCTGTGTTTCAGTTTGTGCCTATTGCCTCTTTTCCTGCCACTAGGCACCACTGAAAAGAGCCTGGTCCCACTGTCTTTGCACCATCCCATCAGATATTTCTGTACGTTGATGAGATCCTCCCTGAGTCAAGTCTTCTTGAGGGTAAAGAGCCACAGCTCTCCCAGCCTTTTCGCATATGAGAGTTACTCCAGTTCCTTTCATCATCTTTGTGGCCCTTTGCTGGATTCTTCCCAGTATGTCCATGTCTCTCTTGCAGTGGGGAGCCTAGAACTGGAGGGAGTACTCCAGTTGTGGCCTCACCAGTGCTGAGTAGAGGGAAAGGATTATCCCTTTGACCAGCTGACAAAACTCATCCTAATGGAGGAAAACCAGGAAACCATTAGTCTTCTATTTGACACGGGCACATGCTGGCTAACTTGGTGTTCCACCAGAACCCCCAGGCTGTTTCCTGAACTGTTTCTTTGCAGCCAGAAGTCCTCCAGCCTATATTGCTGTGTGGAATTATTCCTCCTGAGGTTTAGGACTCTGCATTGGAAAGCAAAGCTACTTTCCAGCCAGTCTGCCTTCCTTTTTCCCATGGTCAAGTTCTGAGTTGTTTGTTTCTTTTGGTGTGCTTTTCGCCCAGACCTGAGACTTAATGGGAGCAAGAGCTTGTGAGCATGTGTGTTTGCAGCTGCTGGATCCCAGAGATCACAAGCAGAAGCCCAGAGAAGTGGTGGAGTAGATGAAGCGATTGCTTGAGCTGTTCCTGCCTGTTCATCCTTGTTTCCCGGGGTTGCAGGCGCCCTTTCTGAGGTGCAGACAGAGGCCTCTGGGCCCCGGGCGGGGAAGGTCTCAGAGTCTCTCCCGCTGCCCTGCCACATCTCTGGTGTACCCATCAGCGACAGCAGCTATGCTTGGGACTGGCTCCGTCAGAGTCCTGGCAGAGAGCTGCAGCATATGGTGTTGCAGTATCCTTTCACGGGACTCCAGCACATTGCTGCATCCTTGCAGAGCCGAGTCACGAGCTCTGCAGACCCCTCCAGGAACCAGCTGTCGCTGGAAGTGCTGTCGCCAGCAGCTGCAGACACGGCCACCTATTTCTGCAGCACCAGAGAGCTGGCAAAGGGCACAGTGCTTGAAAGAGAGGCATGGCTGGGGCAGAAGTGGAAGGAGGGGGATTAAATGCAGCCAGGTCTTTTGTGGTTGCTGCAAGGCAAGTCTCTTCCCAGACTTCTCAGGACTAGTGTGGGCTGGCTTTTCCCAGAAACAGGCACAGAGGTGCTGCAGCAGCAGCAGCAGAGTCTCCCCCAAGCAGGCACAACCCCCTGAACATGTTGTTAAGCTTCTTCCTTCCTTCTCAGGCTCTCCCACAGGCAGAAAGTGACAGGGAATGAGTTTTTTTTCTTTTTTTTTTGGAAAAAGCACAATGAGCATTGAAGGAATGAAAATTTTAACATGGAAAGGCAGAACTCAATTGCATTTGGATATCTCATATTGTTCAGGGAGTCTCAGAGCAATGTTGCAGCAGCACGTAACAATAGTCAATCAATTGTACCTGAGAAGAGAGTGGCGCTGACAAATTTCTTCTCTGCACTCCTAGCTTTGGCTCCACGTGAATAAACACACATGTTCTTATTCTGAGGACTGAGCATTCATTTCTGTATTTGGAATCGTAGATTTTCATGGAAGTGCATTTGCATATGCTTGTGTGCATGCATACATTGCCCTGGGTATCCTGTACAAGAGCTAGAGATACGTGGGAGGTCAGTTATCCCAAACTTTGCCCTGATTACTACGTTTGGCTCTATGGAAGACTCACTGCAGTGGATCAACCTAAGAGCCATTCAACACAGTATACTGCCTGTCAGCCCAGTGTCAGATGTCTTGCAAAGGCTATAAATACAAAGCAAATGCTACTTTATTTCTTCTGTTACTACCCTCCTTACTTGTAGGTTTCAGCAGCTCAGGGACTTCCTCGGGCAGATATTATAGATCTCTTTTTAAATCACTACTTTTAGCCATCCTCTCCACAGTGAAGGTTGTGACTTACCGTTTGGTCTTAAATATCTAGTTTCCTAAGATCACCTATAGTGTCTCCAGAGAATCCATGACCAGTAACATTTCTGTCTTGGTAGAAGGGTTGAATGGGATGGTTCTGTCCACAGAAGAACATAATGCCCACCACATCCTTTAAGAGAAAAGTCACCTTCTTGACAGATGTACCCCAGAACCAGCTCTCCTTGCCGATAAAAGCCATGAATACAGCTGCCTCTTATAAATGTGTGGTGAAATCAGGTGGACATGCTGGGAGCTATGCTCAGAGTGAGCTCTTCCCAAAAAAAGGAAATTGTGTTAAAGTACAAATGGAGATTTTTTGATGGCCAAGAAGAATTATGCTGGAAGGGCCAGGATAGTTTCTTCTGGAAAGAAGCAGTGTAGACCTTTCAGCAAGGGCTGAAGGGATTCAAAGAACCATGCATGCACAAACCACCTGCTAGTTCCCCTCTAAAATGTATCTTCATCTGCCTAGCATACTTTTCTAGAGGAAAGGGGGACTCCCTCTCTTCTCATTTCCTCTGAAACAGAACTCAAGGAGAGGTCTTCAGTATCACCTGGTGGAACAGAGATAGTCTAAACAGTGTCTCTAACATCTCACTGCAGTACTGGAGCGCCTCCTGCAATTTTTTGGAGGGGATGCACCAGGACAGAGAAATTAAAAAACAAAGGCAGAACTCAACTTTTAAACAGAACAAATCCAAATGTGTGGCTTGCGGGAGGCTGTGAAGACAGGTGTGTTTCTGTGGCCACCCAAATGGAAGAAGGCTGTTTAACTGCATGTGAGATCTCAGTGACAAGCAGGGTGTGGTCTCACTGCCCTGGGAAGATTTGGCAGCAAGGGAAGGGTGTGGGACAGGCACCTGTACGTACCTGGGCCTGTGGCAGGAGGTGTTCAGAGCTTGTTCTCTTTGTCCTGCCAACAGTTCAAGAGGCTGAAAGTATCACATCAGCCAACTTGACAACTTGCCTGGAGGAGTGAGGCAATAAGAAAGAGAAAACAATTTGACACATTGAAAATATAGCAGCACTGGTATTAAAAATAGTGATTAAAAATGAGAAATACACCTTTGTACTTGGTAACAGTGATAATACAAATATACGTATTGAGTAATACAGCATGGAACCAGGCAGATTTGTGAACAGGATGAAATAATGCTATTTCCTTTTGTGTCTTAGAAAGGGATTTGAGGATTCAGAAACTGCTCCACAATTCCAGGTAACCATTAATCAAAATCATTAAAGTAAGACAAAAATCAAATTAAAAGCCAACTTTAGTCAACCATAACTAGATGTTCCCCACCTTCAAACTCAGCTAAAAACACATATAAATAAATCAAAAGTCCAAAGCATGGCCAACTCAGTGGTCAAATAGTCTAGTTCACAAGATCAAAGAAATTGAGGAAAAAAATGGTGCATATAATTAGGAAAAAACTCCCAAGACCCTTATAAAAATGGCACTCAAACAAGAAATATTAAAAATCAAATGCCTGAGTAAATAAGCATCTTTAGCATGTCAGGACAGAGTCCATTAAACCACCATCAGCTAAACAAAAATAACTTTTGAACAAGTCATAAACATGGACTCATTTTTATTTGGCATGAAAATAGGCTTTGAGAACATAAGTACTTGAAGGTTCAGAAAGAGTTAGGAAATGTAGAATGAAACTAAATTGAAAATTAATAAGACTGGGGCAGCGGGTCCCCAGATATTCTTTAAAATATTTCACCCTAACTCTCTTGATGTTTGTTAAAAGACAGACCAGTGATCAGGTCCTTTAAGTGAGAACAGCTCTAACAACTCAAAAGGAACAATATTCCTTTTTGACAAGTATGGGCAATATTTTAGTGAGAGATTAATACGGCCCTATCTGCCAAAAAAAGCAATGGTGATGTTATTTTTAGTGTATAGCAACCTCTCTGGAACAGTATTAGATTGTTCAGAAGTAGAACAGTATAGAAGAGGAAAATAAAATCCAGCCCTTCAAAGGACATGAAAGAGGAGACATCACCTGGTGCTCAAAAAAGCAAATGTTTTTGTAGAACTGTCTACCACTGTGTGGGCTACGTACCACAGTGACTGAAAAGGACTGAACCACTACACATAAATTGTCTCACTCACTGACTTCTCTTGAGGGTGGAAACATGGTGCCCTGCATAGTCTCTTTTTCCTTAGACAACTGTATGCACACGCAGAAATTTGATTGCCAGAATGACTCAGACAGCAGGAAGACCTCTCTATGCAAGGCCAGTTTTCCCAACATTCAACATCAGATCTTGGATCTTGCAAGGGACATAATTTTAGACATCTGACTGTCTGCTCAAGTTGAGCAAGTGGGGATTAACTGACTGTATCTTAGATGTTTCCATTTAAGCTTAGCATTATGTTCTTCTTTTTGTCTCAGAGCACGGAAGAGGTAAGATTTGTTTGCACTTTTCTTGGTAAGAACAAAGATCCTTTTAGCTTCGTATCTGACAGTGGCCAGAAGCAGATGCATGAAGAACAAGAGCAGAGCAGGAGACTAGACAGGATACTTCCCACTAGTAATCTCCCAGCTACTAGATGTCAGAACAAGGGCTTTGAATCACATATGGTTCCTTTGTATTTACCTGGGAATCCTGAAGGTGGGACTTGCCTGTAAAGACTGAGTCGAACGCATCAAGTGCCTCAGCTTTTTCAGTGTCTTTTGTCTCCAGGTCCCCTACCCGAGTCAGCAGTGGGCCCACATTTTCCCTAGTCCTTCTTTGGCTGATGATATACCTCTAGAAACTTTTTGTTGCCCTTCAGATCTCTGGCCAGATTCAACTCCGTATGCATTTTGGCTTTCCTAACCCAATCCCTTCATGATCGGACAGGGTCTCCATCACCCTCCCAGATCACCTTCCTCTGCTTCCACCTCTTGCACTTTTGCTTTTTATTTATGAGTTTATTCAGGAGCCCCTTGTTCATCATTTTGTCCTCCTGCCACCTTTGCTTGACCATAACCCATGGGATTCTTCCAAGCAGATCCCTGAAGAGCCCAGACTCTGCCCTCCTGAAGTCCAGGGCTGCGGTCCTGCTTTTTGCATTGCTCCCTCCTCTCTGGATCCTGAGCTCAAACACTGCATGATCACTGCAGTCAATGCTGACCTTCCCCATCACATCCACCACCAATGCTTCCTCATTTGCAAGTAGGAGGTCCAGATCCTCAATCACTTGTGTCAGTGAGTTTTCATCAGTACACTCCAGAAAACTGCCCGATTGCTTGTGCCCTGCTGTGCTGTCCTGCCAGCAGACATTTGGCATGGTTCAAGTCCCCCATGAGGACCAGGGCCACCAAATGTGAGGCTTCTTCCAGTTGTCTGAAGAAGGCCTTAATCTACTTTTTCTTCCTGATCAGGTGATCTCTAGTAGCCACCCACCACAATGTCACCCATGCTAATCTGCCCTCTAACCCTGACCCATACTCTGTTAGCTGGCTCATTGTACATCCCAAAGCAGAGCTCCATTCTAGCTGCTCTCCGACAGAAAGGGCCATTGCCCCGCTTCGCCTTCCCAGGCTGTCTTTCCTAAACAGCCTGGCTCCATCCACTACAGTACTTCTTTAAGCTACCCCACCGCACCTCCATGATCCCATAGCTGTGCAACCAGCCACGGAGGAAGAACTGGGCCACGCTGGAGAGGAGCCCAGGCAATGTGCACTAACCTGCACTTTACCATGCATTTCAGTTCTTGCGTCATGTGAGCTAACCCACCATGTCTCTATGTCGTCAATGGGATCATAGCCCTGCAAATACTAGCAGAGCTCTAATATATCTTGTTTGTTCCCCATATTCCATGCATTTGTGCACAGGCACTTTAAAGAGGCACCTAGTCATGCTGATTTCCCAGAAAATATATAAGGGCTTTCTTTTTCCCCATAGATGCTTCCTTATTTATGTATACACATTTGAAGGGCACCCCTTTCAGCCATGTATTTTTTTTATTATGAAGTCTGTCCTGTTTGTATCACTCCTCATACATTTTGTACCAATCCTTCCCACCGCTTTCTCACTTGATTATTGACCACCCTCTTCCTCCCCTGTTGTTCCTAGTGTAAAGCTCTTCTTAACAGGTTGGCCAGCCTGTTGGCAAAGGTGTTTTTGTCCCATTTAGTCAGGTGGATCCCATCACTTCCAAACAGTCCTCAATCATCAGAAAGGGTTCCATGGTCTTAGAAACCAAGTCCCTTTTGCCATTGTCAGCTGTGCAACTGTGACCAGCAGGATCCCTCCACTCCTCCTTCTCGCCACCCTCCCCCTCAACAGCAGGATCAAAGAGAAACCCACCGGGGCCCACATGCCCTTGACCCCCAGAGCCTGCTTGCTACTTTCCAGGACTCCCCTGGCAGTGTCATTAATACCCTCATGGAAAAGCAAGTAGGGGGTTGTAGTCTGTAGGTGTAATAAGTTTTGCAAGTCTTTTAAAAATGTCCCCAATCCAAGTCCTTGGCAAGGAGTAAACCTCCCTAGATGACAGGTCCAGCTGTCAGAGGGGGCTTCTGTTCCCTGCAGCAGGGAGCCTTCCATTGCTAACACTCACCACTTTTTCTGGTGGTCCTGTGTGGCTCATGGCCAATGGTCTCAGACACCTCATTTGACAGAGCTCCCAGCCCCCGATTTGCTATGACAGCACTGAATCTATTCTGTAGTTGCAAATCTTCAGGTGAAGCAAGAGCCTTCCTTTTGGTATCAGAAGTCACAAGCTCCCAGACTTTGTCATCATGGGAATCTCCATCTCTGTGGTGGGTTGACCCTGGCTGGATGTCAGGTGCCCAGCAAAGCCACTCTATCGCTCTGCCTCCTCACCTGGACAGGGGAGAGAAAATACAACAAAAGGCTCATGGGTTGAGATAAGGACAGGGAGAGATCACTCACCAATTACCATCATGGGTAAGAGAGACTCAACTCGGGGAAATTAGTTTAATTTATTACCAATCAAATCAGAATAGGATAATGAGAAATAAAAAAGAAATCTTAAAAACACCTTCCCCTCACCCCTCCCTTCTTCCTGGGCGCAACTTTACTCCCAATTTTCTCTACTTCCTCCCCCCCGAGCGACACAGGGAGACAGGGAATGGGGGTTTTGGTCAGTTCATAACACATTGTTTCTGCTGCCTCAGAGGAAGGACTCCTTACACTTTCCCTGCTCCAGCGTGGGGTCCCTCCCATGGGAGATAGTCCTCCATGAACTTCTCCAACGTGGGTCCTTCCCACAAGCTACAGTTCTTCATGAACTGCTCCAGCGTGGGTCCCTTCCACGTGGTGCAGTCCTTCAGGAACAGACTGCTTCAGTGTGGGTCCCCCACAGGGTCACAAGTCCTCTCAGAAAACCTGCTCCAGCGTGGGCTCCTCTCTCCACAAGTCCACAGGTCCTGCCAGGAGCCTGCTCCAACGTGGGCTTCCCACGGGGTCACAGCCTCCTTCAGGCACATCCACCTGCTCCGGTGTGGGGTCCTCCACGGGCTGCAAGTGGGTATCTGCTCCACCATTAACCTCCATGGGCTGCAGGGGGACAGCCTGCCTCACCATGGTCTTCACCACGGGCTGCAGGGGAATCTCTGCTCCGGCGCCTGGAGCACCTCCTGCCCTCCTTCTGCACTGACCTTGGTGTCTGCAGAGTCGTTCCTCTCACATATCCTCACTCCTCTCTTCTCTGGCTGCAGCTGTGCAGTTTTTTCCCCCTTTCTTAAATATGTTATCACAGAGGCGCTACCACCGTTGGCTCGGCCTTGGCCAGCAGCAGGTCTGTCTTGGAGCCAGCTGGCATTGGCTCTATCGGACATAGGGGAAGCTTCTAGCAGCTTCTCACAAAAGCCACCCCTGTAGCTCCCCCGCTACCGAAACCTTGCCATGCAAACACAATACAGTTTCCCATCTTGATGGGCACAGACTCAACCTGCATCTCCTTTGTTAGAAAAGGGACAAATGGGCTCTTGAAGTGGCAGGGTCTCAGAGATTGAGTCCCTCTCTTGCCTTCAAGGTCCAGATAGTGCTAATGATGCCAAAATTGATTGTCATGAAGGATTTGATCCATCTGCAACAACTCCTTTACTCTTTAATAGCCACTTCTGTGGGTACAGTGCCTCTACCTAACAAAGAACAATCATTTTGCCTACTTTCTTATCTTACCTAAAGCAGCATAAAGACTTTGTAAGGCACCAAATGACCCCCAGACACCAACTCGAAGACCCCAGATCAGGCACATTCCTCACGCTCCTGAGCATTGAAACCGAACTCAAGGTGAAAAAGTAGACAGCTTCCTGCATCACAGAATGATTTTCATAAATGCTTTGAAATAGCACTAAAAGTACTGATTATTTTTTCTCCCTGCTTTCTATTCAGCTTAACTCCATGAGACTTTTCAGAGGTGTCACGTATTCCCAAAGTTTTGACTTATAATTGAACCTTTTGGGTCTTATTTTAGACCATTCTTTGAAAGCCATATCACGTTTCTTCATGTGGTATGTTGGGACAGAAACCACTCGAGAAACCATGTGACTGCCGTATAATCAAAAATTCTCTGTAGTGAAAAGGAAGAGACAGTTTTTGTAATGGAATATATCACTGTGTTTGGGGAGTGGAGTACCACAATGATATAAACAACATAGGGCCCTGTACAAAAACCCAAAGATGGAAAAAAGGCAATATATTTTGGGGAAGAAAGGAGATGGGTGACTGAAATAATTAAGGAGACAAATCCAGAATTCTTTTCATATTTCTATTTATCTTGGAAATACAGAACTCACAGGGTTTCTAAAAGATGGAAGAAAAGGAGAACTTGGAAATTCTGTATTCAATCAAGGTATTTGAAATCATTGAATTATTGTTTTTCCCTTTCCAGTTTTGGAAGAAAATGTGGCTCTGGATACCCTCGTGGGATTGCATACATGGATAATTAAGACAAACATCTGGCTTTTTATCTCCTCTTTTTACAACACTTTTGAATAACATGAGGAAAGAGTTATTTATTGGACTAAGTATTAGCAGTGTGAGGATAGATAAGCTTGTATTTGGAAGTGGGACCATTCTCACGGTTGAACCAAGTAAGTATCATTATTTTATTTCTAAAAATCATGTTAAAATTAAGGTGGGAGAGGGCAAAGGAATCTAATGGTTTGGGTTCATTGTAAGAATTTTCTGCTGCAATAATCCCTAGAATGCACTCTCTCCAGCCAGAGTGTCAAGATGAATCCTCAGGTTGTATCTGCTTAGGAAGGCTTTAGAGGAACAACTGGGCTACCTCTGTATATCAGCATTACTCCATGATCCCAACACCTGGTGTGCACTACTTAAGTTTAACATGGTATAATTTATTCCCAGTCTGGATAGCACTCTGGCCCAAATTTACTGTGAAGTGTCCTATCCTCCAGTGGATTTTCACTGCCTCATTTTGAGCAGGAATGCACAGCTCAGAGCATTCACAGCTGAAGAGCTGACAGTGGAGAGAAGCTTTGAGACAGATCTTTAGCTCTCTGGTATGAGAAGTTAGTTTTTGACACTGGCACCACACTCATAGTGTCACCAGCTAAGTAATTCCACTGGCAGGGAGACAGAGGAGGAAGGAGGTTAAATATCCTTAGATTTTCACAGCTGCCTCATATCCAAGACCACTTAGAATGAATGAAAATTGGCTACCAAGTTGCTTAGGGTTTGAAAATGCAGATGTGGTGAGTAGGTGTTATAACAAGCCTTAGTTCTTCCTATCTTTATTTGGAATTTAATGATGTACAAAAAAGGTGGATGTCACCCCAAGCTTTTCTGTGGGAGTGTGAATGTTGGGGCAGCAGGGGAGTTTGTTAGGTTGATATTTGTTATCCTAAACCTCCAGGTGCATACCTTAAGGCTTGTTACGATGCTTTCAGAAATCTGCATGTCTTTAAAGTGCTGCAAAAATGTCCCATGTAATTTTACATACCTAAAACATCCTGCTCTCATTCCAGAAGGGCATGGGGCTCCCTTAGGTGCTGCCTAATATCTGTCCAGGTCTGTAGGATATCTTGCATGCGAATAAATGTCTGTTCTGCAACAATTTAAGTCCACCCCCAATTCCAAAGGGACAAAGGAATACAAAGTTATCATTCTGAAGAAAGATTTTCTTTCCAACCACCAAATCCTCAGCTGTAAATGTAGGACCAGAAGAAACTGCCAGATTCCATTATTTTAACATCAGTCAACATTGATTTGAAGATGGTATTTGTAAAAAAAAAAAAAGAGGTAAAATATCCCATAGAGAATTCTAGAATTTGGCAAGAAATAACCAACAAAACACAGTCTAAGAGCTGGCAGGTGGAAGACTGAGCAACGGTATTGCCATTTCAGACATTTACAGAAATGCTGATATGATACTCGTTTCTCACATAAAAGTTCTTATGTTTTTTTTAAAAAAGTTCAGCATGTTGGTTCTTCTGCTGACAAGAAAAGATTTGTTTCTAATCAGCTGAAGGTAGCATTGACTGCCACAAGCTATTCTTGGATTAAGCAAACTTTTACAGTACATTACTCAAATTTCTAAAACATCTTCACTGAGTTTCCCACAATTTGAGGTAGAGAACAATTCATTTGACAAAAGAAAGGTATTAGCCTTGTCCTCTCCTCTGCCCCGAAATGGTTTAAATCATTCTTTCTCTGTTTTTCCTGCCTGTCTGTCCTCTCTGACATCCTGATGCAAAATTACATGAAACTTCAGTTGAGTGAAGTTGAAGTCTCTGTGCTGTTCAATGATTTATCTTTTTCTAGCTAAGGATAGGATGACGTTTTCAAAGATGCACAAAGGCTTTAAGATTATGTTTGACAGTAAAAAATAATAGGCCTTCAGCACCTAAGTCACTCAGCATCTGTTGAAATACTTAATAAGCTGAAGCCAAAATTTCCAGAATTTGCACAACCTGACCCTTTTGTTGCAAAATTTGGATTTCTTTGGGAGATACTAATATGCATTTTAAGATGCTAAGAACAGACATACTTTATTACTCGAATCTTTTGAGAATCGCCAAACACAAAATGATGTAGAAAACATGCGTTAGTAGTCACTACAGGACACTCAAGGCATATTCTCCTCTTGAGGGCTCAGTTAAGGACAGATAAGGTTGTTGTTTTGTTTTGGGTTTGTTTATTCTAAATCAAACTTTCATTAAGAAAACTAAGGCCCAAAACATTGTGGAACATATAGCTCTTCCCATGACTTTGTAAGATTAAAGGGAAAAAGAAGTACAACTTCTTGTGCTAATAAAATGCTACTGCCAGAACGTAATATAAAAATCCCTCCCAAAACCAAGCAGTGGTAGGAATTCATGGCTGTATTTTCAGGTAATGCAAAATAGTGGGACTCAGTTGAGGCTTCTGGGGTATGATAAAGAAATAACTCTGCTTTATTAGCTACAGTTGCACAGTGTACATTTGTTCTTGCTGAGGATTTTACCCAGTGAGCCATGCCAGAGAAGCAGCTTGCTAGTATACTGGCTGTTTGGAAATACTGGAGATCAGAAAACATGAAAAGCCTCTAAAGATCTTCTCAGATAACAAAGAATGTGCAGAACTAACAGGCTCTGGCAAAACCATGTTACAGCACCTGGAAAGGAAACGTACGTAGGAGGAATAGCAAAATGAGCCTTTTTTGTTTTACGTGCTTTAACTGTGTGTTACTGCTGGTCTTGTCTTTGGGATAGGGACTCAACTGACCGTGGAGCCAGGTAGGTATTCTTTATGCATTAACCTTTTCTGAGTTGTTATTGTTTGGACTTGCACTTTTTTTCCTTTTCTTCCTCCTAAAATTCAGGCAGCCACTCCCCCATGCTTTAAAGTCACTAATTAGACTTTAGGCTTTCTATGTATAATGTTTTTATATGCAACTAGACAATTTAAGTATAAAAAACTTGCTGATCCCACTTCTGCTAACATGCTGAATTTCTTTGGGACCTAACATCTGTCCACTTACTCAGGCATCCTAATAAGTTTTTCATAGTAATTCTTAAGTTTTAAAGTCATGCTTGGAGAGTCTAAAGGGAAATAAAGTTTCTGTTGAGGTTGACATTTAAGTTCCTAAGAGTTTCTATTCTGTCAGAGTTAGAAAGACAGCACTGAGAGAAGAGAATGATAATGTACAAAAGGATTAAATGGAATCTTATGCAACATTTCTGTACTAGTTTAATGTTATTAAATTGTTGAGTTTGGGTTAAACTGAATAGGTCAAATGAAATCAATGAATGTTTGACTCCTGTTTGGTATCTGTTTGCTGTAGGTGTTGACAAGCACGGAGTTGTGCCTGTTTTATTAGTAGAGCCAACCCATGAAGTTATGGCAGAGTATTACTTGGCTTTCACCTCAGTTCCTCAGTATTGGGGTATGGGTGGTGGGGAAATCAGAGCCCCTTGATCAAACCTTAAAAAAATACCCTGTGATGAACAAAATGTTAGATCTGGGGGATCTCTTGACCAGACTGCAAGGCAGATGCCATGCAAAATTCAAAGCCTAATGCACCTCTCTTTAGCAAAGGGACCCACCAGGATGCTCCTGTCACATTGGACATGTAAATCTTTTTTGATATGTCTGGTAGCCTTTCATAAGCTGAGCCCTTTTTGGCAAGGAAGCATGCTAGATGGTTCCCTTCAGTTTCATGTTTTTATTATAATTCATGTCGCTAATCTTGTCCTGACATTGGTATGTGGACTCACCCTAGTTTCTCCACATATGACCTGAGGGCAAAGGTATTTTACTTTTAAAAAAATCATGGTATCATAATGATTTGTTGGCTACTAAATTATTTTGAGACCAACTGTTTCCTTAAAAGACATCCCTTCCAAATTTAAGCAATCTTATTTCATTACTTGTATGTCTTATAAGAAATTTCCAGAGAAGGCTGCTGCTATATAGTTGAAATTCAGGCTTTTGAAGTTGTCAAGCCTTTGTCATTCAAGTATGTTGCTTGGAATTGGAAATTCAACTCTAAAATTCTTTCAAAAACTGAAAAAACACATCTAAAAGTTTCAGAGTAACTCTTCTGAAAGATGCATGAGAGAACAAGAAA
>VYZW01014000.1:2784-17991 GCA_013401315.1 Balaeniceps rex | reverse complement strand
GACTGATTGTGGAGTCTGTAATGCTAATAGTTTCTTGCAGCCCTTACAAAGCTGGAAAAATCTGCACCTTGGACCTTGGATTTTAGGTTTTATTAGCAAGTCAACAAATGGTATTGTTAAATATAAACAATAGATCACTCAGAGAAATACGTATCATACAGCAATTAACTTTCATTTATTCAGCAGAAACAACCTATAAAAATACCCTTAAGAAATACTCATTAAAAAAAAAGAAAATTGAAACATTGGTTGTCAGGTAAGACTTCAGGTTCTAACTATGAGGAATTTTGTGAGAATTTAGTGAAAATAGAACTGTCTCAGAAAATCCTGATTTTCCTAAATAGTAACCTTCATTTATTTATATTGATTTCAAAGAAAGATGTTTAATGCCTCAATTCTCTGTCTACTGAGGCCATGTTTCTGCTTTCTTTAAGGGGACATCTTGCTCTTGAGTAAGACTGTCTTGCCTTTACTTTGAACTGAAGGTAATATAAATTTAAGGATTAAGAGCTATATCTGTATTTAAAAGGTACTAATGTATTTATTTTAATAAATTAATTTTTATCCATGTAGTAAACATACAGCTGGAATTTAAATTAATGGATTTTTTTCCATAATACAGAACAACTCTGTTGTGTTTTGATGACTGCAATTTTTACATGAAAGTGGAGAGATAAACACCATATTAGATTTGATTACAAGAATTATATTTGTGATGGAGAAAAATTTGGGTTTGGATGTGGGAAAATATGCCAAGACCAATGTGACTATGTAGCCTGTATAAACAGAACAATTTACTTTACCACTGTATGTATTCACAGAAAAGCTTTCATTTCTAAATATAAAATGATGAACACATCATTTATAATGAATTTACATTGTAAGGAGTTATAATTAATTCCTGTATATCTTATCTCTATAAACATGCATATCATGGCTTATGGAAAGTACTATGCAATAGATGATTACTAAGTCAAATATTCTTTACAAGATTTTTTCATTTCAAAATACCAACCTTTTATTGAAAATTGCACCCTTGTTGAGGAACCCGCCAATTTTTCTAAAATTCAATTAAAAGTTCTGAAGATATTTTTATAAATAACAAAAAAAATGTTTTGTTATTTAAGGAAAGAAAAAGTTTTAATTTTATTTGACATCTTATTTAGAGTTTGCAAACTGAATTTCACATTAATTCTTACAAATTAAATGGAGCAAAATGGAACAAAGCACACAATGGCCTTACTTTCATTTCATTTTCTATAGCATCCTGATTTTCAGTTGGCTGTTCAAACATTGTGATGATGTTATTTGCAGACCAGACTATGATAAAAACTACTGTACTTAATGGTATGCCTGTAGAATATAAATCTTACATTTATTTTTTATGTATGGTATTGTGCAGGACTTACAGTTGTGTTCTAGTACGTGCAGAAAAACAAAAGTATAATGATTGTTCCACAAACTTATGTTTTAAAAGTCATATGCTATATAATGAACACCCTTTTTAAACTCTAGGTAGAATCTGAGGTGAGAAAAGATAATAATCAGAAAGATGCAATTCTGTGTTGATTCAGTTTTGACTCTTTTTTGGATGGGTGATAAGGATGATATTTAGAATCATAGAATCAGAGAATGCTTTGGGTTGGAAGGGACCTTTAGAGGTCATCTAGTCCAAGGTATTTAGGTGGAAGGTATTTTTATTCATATAAAAATTGTGATGATAGAACTATCACTGAATACTCTTGAAAAAAATTTTTATAAGCAGAGTGGTGCAAAAGGTTTGCAAAGCAAAGGTTGGTAGCAGAATGCGGGGCCCTAAGGTTTAGGAATATAATTGAGAAAAACCAAATTCAGGGAGATCGTTCAACTACAATAGGAATGTAAAGAAAACCTGAGGGGAGTGGTTTGAAAATGGATCATCTTAGTCAGAAAGTGACTGTCGTGCTCTATGACCATATTTCTTTCCTATGTGGTCAGAAATTCAGAAGGAGTTCCAAAGGCTGCTCATGTGATATCTCATGTAATGAATAGGTCAGAGAAGGACAGAAGAAGCCTTTACAATTCTACACCTCATTGTAGTCAATGCACCATCAAAGACTCCTGATGAAAGATGAAAATTTCAATTGTTCTCTAAAGACTGAAAAAGGTCTCTGCAGCCATTTGAAATTAATAGAACTGGGGAAAATTATAAGTCTGCTAAAGAGGAGATTGGATACTCAAAGTCCTGGCTAAGGAACAGTTCAAAATATGATTTGACCCTGCAGGATATAAATATTCTCTTTTCTGTTACATTTCCTACCTAGCTAATTATGTATTACCTTGCAGTTTGACATGGCAGAAAGAAAAATCTATTGTGATTTTCTAAAATGCATATGAAGAGAATATGAACATGAAGCAGGGAGGCTGTATCTTCCTTTATATAATCTAGTGAGATTATGTTCATTTTTCAATACCCAGACATCAAAAAAATATGACCAGTGTACAGAGAATTCAATTTAGTTTTGACTAACTGGATGTGATAACAAACTTTTGTATTGAAAGATAAAAGATGGGTTTTTTTCAATGTATTGCCAGGAATATAAAGGCGATGAAAATAAGAAATGAAATATATTCCTATTGAGAGAGATATCCTGTTATAATTTATAACAAAAGGAAGGAATTTCATCAAGTAAGATACTGTTAACTAGGGTCAAAATGGTAGAGGAAACGATATAAAAAGAGTGTTCTTGCATTAAGTGGAAAATATACTAAAATTTATGATAGACCTATCCTATTACTGTTTCTTGCATTCTGTTTTTCTTTTTAAACACACTTTTGTATTTTGTCATTAACAAATCATTTATTTCAATTTAGATAAATCCAGAAGAATTCTTTCAAATAACATTTATCAAGACAGTCCTGGTATAATTCATTATAATTTTGGCTGTAAAACAGGTGGCCATTCAGACTTCTGCTGGATCATTGAATGCAGAATAAAAGATGAGACAAAAACCAAATACCTGCATAACCAATAGAGCATGGTCTCTTTTAAGCACACATGATTTCTTCTGAGTATCTAAAGGGAAAGCATGTGATAAATGTCATTTGGGTAAAGATATACTGAAGAGTTGCTTTGCAAATGAGGCATTTTAAGATATAGATACTACCTTTAGTTTTGGCAATATTCCAGATAGTTGTTTCAGCTCTTAAAGATTTTATTGCCTGTTGGATTCATTTTGTTAATCTTTCAAGTACTGGAAATGAAAAGCAGATGAATCCATGTTGTGCCCAATTATCTACTGCCTTAAATAGCTCTATTAGTTGAAATAATAGCAAGAATACTTGATGGCTGTTCTGTTGAAACTGTTGCTTTATGAGGAAAAGATGGCACACTGGGACAACTTGTCTTTCCCAAATGAGTCTCCCAAACTTTAATCTGGGGCTAGAGGAGTATTCAGTTACTATGGCTTTTGCATAGTAAAGATGATAACGTGGGCTTTTTGAATTATACTGGATGACATTATGGTAATTGGACAAAAAAATTTCAATATTTTTAGATAAAATCTTTACATTATTAAACCATTCACAAAAGTCCATTCTGCCATGTTTCCCATGTAAAATTAAGCTACAGATAATGTTGCCACACTCTTGTTGGCAACTTGTATGACTTTACAGTGGCAAAAACAATGCCAAATGAGCCCCCATGTAGTGTTCAGTACTAAACTGGCTACCAGATTGGAAATTATTATGGAAATTACCAAACAAGCATTATGGAAACTGGAATTCATAAAGGCTGGCACTCTTTTTCAAAAATATTTGTCAACTGATGAGCCTGCAAAATTCAGATTATCACCCTTATTCTGTAAAATGGCAAAATAACAGAAGGAGAAGCAGCTGGAAGAGCAGGAACAACAGCAGGAGGGATCACAAAAACACCAGTTTGGGGGTGATTTACACCCTGCTCACCAGCTCCAACCTACTAGTAATTGCAGAGGGGACTTGAAAGGAGAATATGAGCATGAGAAGAGCAATGGGAAGCATTAAGCCATGACCATATGTAGAAGTGTTTTGAACTGACAGGTGATACAGAAACATATTTTTATAATGATCCTCTTGGGTGCCTATTCTTAGACATATCTTTTTGCAGCATACTTTAACTGTTCTTAGCTTGCATGGTAAGGTTGGGATATATGCAAATGAAACCTTGCTGTAATCAGAAGTCATAATTATTTGGGGCAAGGAAATCTCAACAATTCACAATTAATTTTGTAACACAGGGAATCTGTATTTACTTTGTAGCCTATTAAATCTGGAAATTGAGTTTTCCTTGCAGTAGGATGTGTTGTTCTTTCGGCTTAAAACCAAAAATAAGTGATTTGCAGGGTGGTGGGATTGCTTTTGCACACAAAGGTACTTTTTCTAAGCTAACTTCTGTTTCACTTTGGTTGTATTTAAACATGTAATGTATTACAAGACGGATGTTGTAATAAGAGCTTTCTACCTTGATGGAGTGTACTGAAATATAATGAAGACAAGCTCTCTCAGCCAGTGTTTGCTTTTAGGGACACTGACACCTGGGAGAGCTGTGGGGTTGTGTCTAGGTAGCTCTAGTGATGCTCACTTCTGCTGAAGTCTGTCGTCTTCACAGAAGAACCTGCATTAATAAGTATTGCCTTAGCTTCAAGGTCATCCAGCGTATACAGGCTTTATATGAGCTTGGTCTCAGAACCTGTAACACCTCTAAGTAACTTGTGTCTGAGGTTTATGTCGAAATTTTACTGCTCAGACCATAGAGTCAGCCTAACTGCAATGGCCAGGATCCTGCAAAAATCTGTAGTGTCAGTCTGTACCTATATGGGGATTTTAACAATTATTATAATAATAGATAGTAGATAAAAGATAATAGATAGAATCATAGAACAGTTTGGGTTGGAAGAGACCTTTAAAGGTCAACTAGTCCAACCCCCCTGCAGTGAGCAGGGACATCTTCAACTAGATCAGGTTGCTCAGAGCCCCATCCAACCTGACCTTGAATGTTTCCAGGGATGGGGCACCTACCACCTCTCTGGGCAACCTGTTCCAGTGTTTCACCACCCTCATTGTAAAAAATTTCTTCCTTATATCTAGTCTGAATCTACCCTCCTTTAGTTTAAAACCATTACCCCTTGTCCTATCGCAACAGGCCCCATTAAAGTTTGTCCCCATCTTTCTTATAAGCCCCCTTTAAGTACTGAAAGGCCACAATAAGGACTCCCCACAGCCTTCTCTTCTCCAGGTTGAACTACCCCAGCTCTCTCAGCCTTTCCCCACAGGAGAGGTGCTCCATCCCTCGGATCATTTTTGTGGCCCTCCTCTGGATGGGCTCCAACAGGTCCATGTCTTTCCTGTGCTGAGGGCTCCAGAGCTGGACGCGGTACTCCAGGAGGGGGTCTCACCAGAGCAGAGGTGCAGAATCACCTCCCTCGACCTGCTGGCCACACTTCTTTTGATCTGCAGGATAAGGTTGGCTTTCTGGGCTGCAAGCGCACGTTGTCAGCTCATGTCCAGCTTTTCACCCATCAGTACCCCCAAGTCTTCTCTGCAGGGCTGCTCTCAATCCCTTCATCCCCCAGCCTGTGTTGATAACAGGGGTTGCCCCAACCCAAGTGCAGGACCTTGCACTTGACCTTGTTGAACCTCATGAGGTTCACATGGGCCCACTTCTCAAGCTTGTCCAGATCCCTCTGAATGGTATCCCGTTCTTCAGGTGTGTCAACCTTATCGCTCAGCTTGGTGTCATCTGCAAACTTGCTGAGGGTGCAATCAATCCCGCTGTCTGTGTCCCAGTATGGACTCCTGAGGGACACCACTTCTCACCAATCTCCATCTGGACATTGAACTGTTGACCACTACTCTCTGGATGTGACCATGCAACCAATTGCTCATCCACCAAACAGTCCACCCATCAAATCCATCTCTCTCCAATTTAGAGAGAAGGATGTTGTGGGGGACCGTGTCAAAGGCCTTACAGAAGTCCAGATAGACGACATCGGTAGCTCTTCCCTTGTCCGGTGATGTAGTCACTCCATCATAGAAGGCCATTAGGTTAGTCAGGCAGGACTTGCCCTTGGTGAAGCCATGCTGGCTGTCTTGAATCACCTCCCTGTCCTCCATGTGCCTTAGCATTGCTTCTAGGAAGATCTGTTCCATGATCTTCCCAGGCACAGAGGTGAGGCTGACAGGTCGGTAATTCCCAGGGTCCTCCTTTCTTCCCTTTTTAAAAATCCCTTAGGACTCTGGGATGCATCTCGTCATGTCGCATAGACTTATGTACGTTCAGGTTCCTCAGGGGATCACGAACCTGATCTTCTCTTACAGTGGGAGGGACCTTGCTCCCCCAGTCCCCGTCTTGCGATCCATCCCCTTGAGAGGTGTGGGAAGACAGGTTGCCAGTGAAGACTGAGGCAAAAATGTTGTTGAGTACCTCAGCCTTCTCCTTGTCCATTGTTACCAGTTTACCAGTCGTGTTCACCGGTGGGGTACACCTTCTTTGACCTTCCTTTTCTGGCTGACATACCTGTAGAAGCCCTTCTTATTATTCTTTGCATCCCTTGCTAAGTTCAGCTCCAGCCGTGCCTTGGCCTTCCTGACCCCATCCCTACACAACTGGGCAGTGTCCCTGTACTCTTCTGAGGATACCTGTCCCTGCTTCCACTGCCTGTGCATTTCCCTCTTGCCCTTTAGTTTGACCAGCAGGTTCTTGACTCATCCATGCCAGTCTCTTGCCTTCCTTTCCTGATTTCTTACACCTGGGTATCAAGAGCTCTTGCGCTCTATGGAAAGCGTCCTTAAAGATCTGCCAGCTCTGTTCTGCTCCCTTGCCTCTGAGGGCAGTTTCCCAGGGGGTCCTATTGACTAACTGCTTGAACTGCCAGAATTTTGCTTTCCTAAAATTCAGGGTCCTGACTTTACTCTTCACCTGACCAATATCCCTCAGGACTGCGAACTCCACCAGTACAAGATCCTGCAGCCCACGCTGCCTCCAATCTCGATGTCACCAATTGGCTCACTTGTGTTGGTGACCAATAGGTCCAGTATTGCATCCCCTCTGGTAGGGCTGTCTATTACCTGGCTTAAGAAATTATCCTCAATGCATTCCAGGAGTCTCCTGGATTACCTACAGCTCACCATGCTACTTTTCCAGCACGTCAGAGTGGTTGGAGTCCCCCAGCAGGATGAGAGCCTGCAAGCACAATGCGCCCTGTAGCTGAAGTAAGAAGTCTTCATCGATAGGCTCCCCTTGATTGGGCAGCCTGTAGTAGACACCAACCACAAAGTTCCCTTTGTTGCCTTCATCTCTGATTCTTACCCATAAGCTTTCAACCTGCTCGTGGCTTTTCTTCAGAGGCAGCTCCTGACACTCTGTCCATTTCTTGATGTAGAGGGCAACGCCTCTGCCCCTCCTTCCTTGCCCGTCCCTTCTGAACAGCCTGTAGCCATTAATAGCCGCACTCCAGTCATGGGATTCGTCCCACCAAGTTTCAATAATGGCAACTAGGTCATAGCTTTCTAGCAGCAACCAACTCCTCCTGTTTGTTGCCCATGCTATGTGCATTGGTGTAGGGGCACTTCAGCTGGGCTATTGGCTGTGTCACCTTAGAGGAACACCCCTTACGTTCTTTTGGGGTATTTCACTGGTGTTTCCCTGTTGGCTCCTATTACCTCAGGAACCCCTGGCTTATCTCCGTAAGACTTCAAGTGTGCTGCAGTGTAGCCAGCATGTCTCAGAGCAACAGGCTGAGGGCCCTCGCTAGCACCACGTCCCTCTACCCTTGGCGTGTCATCCCACAGCTTGTCACAGGCAAGCCTGATGTTATCCCCCTCCTCTTTCAAGTCTAGTTTAAAGCTCTGTCAATGAGCCCCGCTCATTGATAATAGAAAATAGAAAATAGATAATAGATAATTAATAAACAGTAATATGAGGCTGAACTGGACAATGAGACAATTTTGTTGAAAAGGCAAAATTCACAGGCTACCGGAAGAGTTGATGAGGCATACAAAAATAGTAAAAAGTTTCCCCATAATGCCACCACCTCATCAGCCCACAGGAGACCTGTACTGTAAGTAACCAGTTGTGCTGTATTTCAGTCTAAAATATCTCTAATGTCTGGGTCTGAGGGAAGCATCTTATGACTACCCTCTTCTTTTTTCTAATGCTCATTCCTGCCTTAAAGAAGAAATCTGGTGTATTACTGTATATCCTATCTTCTGGACTCTAACAGAAGAATTTCCTCTTGGTTTTGCCTTTACTTCTTTATGACAGACACTGTCTGTCCCTTCTGCACTACTTTCTATGCCTTTTAAAGTTGTCCTGGTTTCAGCTGGGAGAGAGTTAATTTTCTTCCTAGTAGCTAGCATAGTGCTGTGTTTTGGATTTAGTGTAAGAAGAATGCTGATAACACACTGATGTTTTGGTTGTTGCTAAGTAGTGCTTACACCAGTCAAGGACTTTCTTTTTCAGCTTCCCATGCTCTGCCAGGTGCACAGGGAACTGGGAGGGGGAACAGCCAGGATAGTTGATCCAAACTGACCAAGGGGCTATTCCATACCATATGACGTCATGCTCAGTATATAAACTGCGGGGAGTTGGCCGGGGGGAGCAATCGCTGCTCGGGGACTGGCTGGGTGTCGGTCGGCGGGTGGTGAGCGGTTGCATCACTTGTTTTCTTTTCCCTGGGTTTTGTTTGTCTCTCTCATTCTCCTTTTCATTACAATTACTATTGTTATTATTATTATTACAATTATTATTATTATTATTATTTTTATTTCAATTATTAAACTGTTCTTATCTCAACCCGTGGGTTTTCTTACTCTTGCCCTTCCGATTCTCTCCCCCATCCCACCGGGGAGGGGGAGGGTGAGCGAGCAGCTGCGTGGTGCTTAGTTGCCGACTGGGGCTAAACCACGACAAAAGTTCACCCAGATGTCTGCCCAAAACCACACCACTCAGAGCAGCCACAGGGGCACACCATGATAATGCAGATATTTGAGCTTCTCAGACTCTGCTGGTCCTTGAGTGCTCTGCAGTATGACTAAGAAAAAGTCAGCTGTACTTATGGATTAGGGTACAGCCTTCCACTTCTGGAGTATGTAAGGTGCTAAGCAGGGGGTCTGCTAGGAGGAGGAGGAGAAAAATGATGAGAAGATGAAAGATGGGAAGTCTGTTTGGACTCTGTGTATGGTGCAAGGACAGGACCCCACATATGGTGGAGAAAGCATGTCAGGTGTTTGAGAGAAAAATACTATAGCAAGCAATCAGCTTAGCTAATCGGAAAAGGCTGGCGGAATGTTTGTTCACATGGCCTGAAGTCAAATAATTTTCTGGCACACCGCTAAAGGATAGGATTTAATGGGCCTTTAGATAACATGCAAATATAATTTAATTATTACAAACATAAAGAAAAGAAAGAAGAGTGAAAAGCAGAAATATACAAACAGACAAAATGTGGGTCTTTCTAGCCTGAAATACTTATCTGAAAGTAATAAAGAAGTGTCGTGGTTTAACCCCAGTTGGCAACTAAGTCGGCAACTAAGCACCACACAGCCGCTTGCTCACCCTCTCCCCCTGCCCCCGTGGGATGAGGGAGAGAATTGGAGGGGAAAAAAAAAGTAAAACCCATGGGTTGAGATAAAGACAGTTTAATAGGACAGCAGAGGGAGAGAAAATAATAATAATAATAATAATGATTACAGGATATATAAAATAAGTGATGCACAATGTAATTGCTCACCACCCACCGACCGATGCCCAGCCAGTCCCCGAGCAGCGATCTCTGCCCCCCGGCCAACTCCCCTCGGTTTATATACTGAGCATGACGTCATATGGTATGGAATAGCCCTTTGGTCAGTTTGGATCAACTATCTTGGCTGTGCCCCCTTCCAGTTCCTTGTGCACCTGGCAGAGCATGGGAAGCTGAAAAAGAAAGTCCTTGACTAGTCTAAGCACTACTTAGCAACAACTAAAACATCAGTGTGTTATCAGCGTTATTCTCATACTAAATCCAAACCACAGCACTATGCCAGCTACTAGGAAGAAAATTAACTCTCTCCCAGCTGAAGCCAGGACAGAAGAAAATAATCAAATTAGGCTAGAAAGGTATAGGAGTAAGGAGTATCTGCCTTTCTTGGCAGCCAGTGTTTCTATCAAGGGATGCAGAGGCAGCAGGTGAGAAATGAACCAGATTCACTCAGCAGTAGATCCATGCTTGGACACTAGCAATTTCTTCTGCCTGCTGTATGGCTTTAGAGACAGAGGTGGAATATGAACTCTCTGGAGCAGTCTGGCAGACATACTTAAAAAAAAAAAAATTAGAAGAAACAAGAAACAGTCACTGTCAAGTCTTTTTCCAGACACTGAAGAAGGAGCTTACAAAGTCTTTTGTCTAGACTGTGTTGAGCGAGGAATTATCCTTCACAAGCTGCAGAACAGAGCAGTGCCTGTAGATATAGGTTGCAGGCATGGCACAAGTGATGGAGGAAAGTGAAGGAATGTGCAGGTTTTGACTGTGAAAATTAGACAGGATTAAGGCCAAACTGAATAACAGCTCCTGATGGATCTTGGATGTATTCCATCCATGCAAAAACCTGCTTTTGTGTTTGAAACCAAAACACATATAAAAGAAGAAAAAAAAGAATTGTGGGGTTGTTGCTCTTCAGTTGTTCAGCTTTTTTTGACTGGGGAAATGAGGAGTCCCGAATGCCTGACCACCATACAGCACATTATCAAACAGATAACCCGTCTTAGATCTAGGGTTGCCTCTTTAACTGCTCTATACAAACATCCTGTGCATGTCTTCCTTGTCCTGAGTGTCATGTGCAACCTTCCTGGGCATAAAAGGGCCTGTCTGGCATAAATGTGAAAAGAGGTTTTATTTTATCTTCAGTGAGGAAAGAGTACATGAAAGAGAAAATGAGATAAATCACATTCTTGGATTTACCAGACCAGTCTTGGTGTTTCACCTTGCTGTAGTGCTGGGGACTTGCATTGAACCCATTAGTTATAGCTAAGATCCAATACCAAGCATGTGCTTGAAAATTAATGATCTTCTCATTTAGTCTGAATTTGAAATAAAGTTGGATGATACTTAAGATACTGTATCCTATTTTTTTTACAATTGCTTTAATGTTTCTACCTTTTACCTACATTAAAGCAATATGTTTTATCATGACTCAAAAATAATTAAACTTGTAGTAAATTTAAATGGAGAAAATTATATATTATTTGTTTATACTTCAATTAAATACTGTGTTTTGCCTCAGCAGGAGTGAATGTACCATGTAAAACTTTGTTCCATGGTTTGGAACTGTGGATGATGCGTTCACAGTGTGTCCCCTGAGTCAGAATAATCTACAATACAGCTCAGACATAATCTGCTTTCTTCACAGCAACAACTGATAGGGAAGGCTATTTTTGCTTGAGAATTTAACTGAGATATGTCTCTGCCCAATAGGAGTGCATGTTTTTTTTTTCTCCCTTGCTGACTTGAAGTTAATTACTGGCATAGCAACATGTATGAATTGACTGTGACAGCCAATAATGTCTTCAACAGCTAATGAATGAACAGAAGAGTTTAGCTGGGTGTGTTTTTAAAGGGTCTTACATGGAATTTAAGTGCCTTTTTACAAAATACAGTTTTCCTCGAAATATTAATTTTCTCTTTTGTCTTTATAATGTCTGTGTTCTTCAGCCTACAATATTTTATGGATTTTTTTTATGTTACACATTTTATGTTATATGAGTTTTATCATTTTCTAAAATACATTTCAAATGGACAGTATTTAGCTGATCCATGTCGGAGTCAAACACATTAAGACTTTCAAAGGCCTGTACTGTAGAGAGCTGTTTCTAGGTCATAACGTTTTATTGTGTACAATCACAAAATGTGGTGTGATTGGCAAACCCTGCATTGGTTTTTGAAATTACTGTGCTACCAGTATGTTCCAATCAATGAGAACCTCTGAGCCATGAACTTTTATTGATTTGTGTTCTCCTGGGTAACATGAATGGCCTTCCTTAAGTCTTCCAATTTCACTATCATGATTTTTTTTTCTGAAAACACAGCTGAAAAGAATGACAGGTTTATTTATGCAGTTGCTTTGTTGTACAACTCTTCCAGAGCCTGAAACAAAAGTAAGTGCTACAATAGGAATAGAAATACAATGGTAACCATATTTTTGATTTCAAGACCATTCGTTAGGACACCTGTGCAGCAGTGTCTGACTTCTGGAAATATGTAATATCACATTAAACCTGTTCAGCCTTTTTTGAAATGTTTAATTTTTCATTCTTTGAATATCAGTATAATGTTTTTATCACTTTAAACTGAAGGAGTGACAAAACAAAATTCTAGTCATCCTGTTTTTATTAAAGATATTTGAACAGCAAATTTCAGCTTCACAGCTCAATCCTAGTCAATAATGCCAAAGACCAAGGGAACCATGCCTATCTACTATGGGAATGAACAACTTACTGTTCTGAATCACAGGACTCAGTAAAGCTACCTTCCAAGATCCCATTTGCTAGGCATACTTACAATACTGAAGTAGCAGCTCTGTAAGGAGAAAAATTTAACCAGAAATACCATCTGGATTGTCTCTGAATCAGAATGATGGAAGTCTCTTCAAATAAATATTTGGTTCATGTTGAGCAGAAAATAAGCTGATTAAATTGTTTATTTTTTCATTGAGAAAGATCTCATAGCTACTAAAACGTAATTATTTTAGTTATTTTCAGTCCTGGAATCTGGCTGATAAGGAAATACTGGAAGAGAAATGGAGTGAATTAGCTTCCAGAAAGCTCCATGCTTCACAGGTCTGTCTGTGTGTATGCAACTGCGCTGCTTCAGAGATTGATGGTGTTTCATTTAAAAGAAAGCTGGAGATAGCTACACATATAAATAGATGTATCCAGAAGGACTTGGTGAAGGTCACAGAAAGCTTGTGACAGAGCAGGGAATTAAACCAGCCATTCCCTTAGTTCCAGATCAGGTCTATAATAATGAACTGCCTTTGCTTCCAGGTATCCAGTCAGTCCCTGCCTCTGCCAGAGATTTTCTGCATCACAAGTTGGTTAATAAATTTGGCTCTGATCCACAGAAGGATTTGCGTGCACATGTAAGAAACTGTGATCATCAAAATACCTACCTTCGCATCAACAGTCATAAGAAAATGTAACTGGGAACCAGAAGTTCTGCTTCTGTGCATAGGCAAAATTATCTTAGCCAATTTCAAGCTGAGCAGCTACGTGATTATCTCCTGTCAAATCCGAACAATGATCATTAAATTAGGTTTTCCTTTCACTAAATCCCTGTGGGCCCTATCTGAAGACATGTTCTCAACACACCTATCAAACATTTTCTGGATGATATCCACACCTAACATAATAGTGATAGCCAGTTTTATTTTTAAAAAAGGTGGTAACTGCCACTTGCTCTGTTAATTCTCTTAAGTAATTATTCCATAGCTCAGCACTGTAATGAAATCCCATTTCTAGTTTGGGAATAAAATTTATGGCGTTTTCCCCATTTACTGTTGTAGCTTATAACATCTTTAAGCAAAGTTCAGTCTTGCTTTATTTTTGCTTTATGCTGTATATAAGAGAACAAAGACACAGGTTGCATTGAATTATTTCAGGTGCTCTAAATGGTTTGCTGAAACACATTATGACAGTAATGCTCAGTCTGAAAATTACTTGCTGTAAGATGTATAAGGCAGCATATATGCATAAGCCTATATAGATATACTTATCAATGAGTAGACAGGTAGTTTCTGTGGCTGAACATTAACAAGCCTGAAGGGAATGTAATAAAAATATAACAAAATTTTAATTATCTATAACTGTAGACTTGAGATAATGCCACAGATAAATATATCTTTCTGTAGCTTTTGGAGAAGAGAAATTTAAAATTTTCTTCATTGATGCCATGTTTTTTCAAGTCTTTTAATACCATTTTCCAGTACAAATTACAGCTGTTCTCATTTTCAAGTCTCTCTTTGGCTTTTGAGTTCTTATACAGACCAGCTTTGCTTCCATGATATTAAAGTTTATATATTAGACTTTATTTTAAAATAAAAATTTAAAAGATAAAATTGTCTTATTTTTACTTGTTTGGTAACCATATTGATAAATCCTATATAAATTTTAGAGTTCATCATACCATAAAAAAAAAAATTGCATCTTTATTCTCATTAGTATTTTAGCTAAATTATTTGCTTCTCAATTCATAATGGCTTCTAAGAATATTTTTAATTGAAAACACGAATCTGCCTAGAACAGGTTTTACATCTATTTCTTCATCTCAACCTTTTTTCAAGGGTTTATTTAAACAAGAACGTATCATGTATATATCTGTTTTCTTACCTAATAATCACAGCCTGCTCGTAGACCAAGTGCAATCTTTAGAAACACATGAACTCACAGAGCCAAATTCCTTTAAACGTTATGCCTGATTTAGCCGACTGAGTAAAGAGTTCTGCTAGATCTTAGTCATATGAAAGTGCATAGCAGTGGAGTGGCGTACATGTCAGGTAACATATGACGTTGGCATGAACTACAGTGGTTGTACTGACAGTAGATAAAATTAAAAATTCAGGAACCTGGGGCAATCAATTCATTGGTCTGTAAATTATATGATACTGTGATGAATTTTTTCCCTACATAATATATGGTTACACTTTCTCTCCTCCCTCGAATCTTCCTATTAGAATAATTTATTTTGACAGCCAGAAGTGATTGCTAAAATGCAACTCCTGTACTGATAGTAATGTCTATCTTTTTTATCAACATGTGGAACACTTCCATTTTCTTTAATGTGATTAATATAGTTACATATTCTAGAATGTGTATATTGGCCACCATTTGCTCACAGAACTATCAGGAAAATATCTATTACTTGGGGTAAGCCCCAGATAAGAAAAAGAGACTTTTTCCTCACTTAATTTCTTTTTTTTTTACTGTTTACTAAAAGGTAATCATCCACATAACATCATAAGCTCCCCAATAACACCAGTGTTCCCAGTATACAGGGAGACACCCATTTGGAAAAATGTTGCTCAAAATGTGATTATGCCATATTCTTTCCTAAATGACTATACTGTACTGTATTGATCAAACCCAGCTACGTGTAGTCCCTGAAATCCTATTAGGCAGCATGCTACTTGAAATCTGATGACCTGGATCCTGAACATCTC
>VYZW01013998.1:0-29554 GCA_013401315.1 Balaeniceps rex | reverse complement strand
TTTGAGTTCTAATTGATAGCTTTTTATTATGTGTCTTCATGACCAATAGATTGTTAACAGAATCATATACCTTTGAATATGTGTTGTTACACTATTTTCTGTCAGTGGGAAGCTGTCTGTGGTAAACCTCCACATGTAGTTCTTATGCACAGAGCTTCTGTCAAAGAAAAATGCAGTGCCTACAGCACCACAGTACTAAAGTGTGCCCTACAATTCTCTGACTTGTTTATTTTTTCTGTTTTTCTCACGCTGTATTACGCATGAACACACACAGAGTTAAAAAAATATTGCGGTATATTTACTCCTGCAACATTATATAAAAAGATGAAAAATACATCATTATTTCTTAAATATCTAAATTATGGTGATTCTATTTTTTTTTCACAAATGAAAGTTTTTGTATATGGTCCATAATTACATTCAGAAGCAAATCTCTGAAATTAATTTCATATATTTTAAAACTGTCTTTGTAATGCTTTGTATGTAGCAATAAAAAAAAAATTATCTAATGCTACAAATCAGGATTTAAAACCAAAACCAAGACCCTTCCATACAATTGCTTTAATTATACATAGATTTAGTAACTTTCACCACAATTGCTCTGGGTTTAGGCTAATGCCATAGCAAAGATGACCTTGCTTAATGTTAAGTGGACCACCAAGGTGCCTGCTCCCCTTCTTAATCAGAGATTGAGTAATCACCAAAAGTGGCTTAGACAAAGATTGTAGTGCAGAGTTGAGAGTTCTTCATGTGGAATGTTGCTATTTTAATTGTACAACATAAACCAGGATAATATTTTCTGACACTATTTTTCATTTGAAAAATAACAAAAAAATTTACAGCTTATGTGAATTTCTAGAATCTTAGATTCTAGTATAAGAAAAAAAATATATCTATTTAAAGATAGACTGCAAAAGATTCAAATAAATTTGGAACATTCATTTTTATTATTAATCACTTAGGACAGGAGAACATTTTCACATTCTACCAGATGACTTTGATAAGTATATGTCAAATTTAAAGTTAAATTAAGGTTAGAGGTAGTATCTGTTGAAGTTAATGGAAACGCTTCCAATTGATTTCACAGGGGCTTAGACTGTGTTCTTGATGACCATTTGGACATCATACAGATCTTGTTTTGATAGTCATATTAAGATCCATGAGAGAGACTTTTTCAGAACAGAGCTTTGACATAATAACAATGTATCATGTTTTCACATTTTCATAAGGTGGCATGTATACTGTGTGTACATATATATTTTTATATGTACACAGAGTAGAATTCTTATGTGTAATGAGATGATGGAGTAAAAATATGTTGTATCATACATTTGGGATGATCAAATTACTGATGAATCTGCATCACTTATGGATTCATAAATATAAGCATTTTCATAACAGGAAGGATTTATGGTCACTTAGTATGACCTTCCACTTAACTCAGGCCATAGATTTCACATGTGTCAAACAAGAGTTATCAACTCTTTGTTTAAGGTGGGAGTGGAGAATGCCATACATCTCTGGATAAGGTTATTTAATTTAATGATAAGAAAATCTACATTTTATACATTTGGAAAAAACCAAAGAAACCAACAAAACAAAAAAAACCCAACCAAAACCAAAGCCAAACCCCTTCATCAGTTTCCCACCACAGGATTTTATTTTCCTTTACAATAAAACTGGTAATCATAACAAATAAGTGTGAAAGGGAACCTGCTCTCCCTATAGGCACGTGTTGAACACGCTGAATTACATCATGGACTTATCTGTGATAAGTAAAGTAGGTAGTTTGTCTCACTGTAATGTGGTTTTTCACATTTTGAATTGTACTTGTATATGATTGTTGTTAGCTCTTTCCAACTTGTCAGGAACTTGTTTAAAATACAGCTTATCTGAAGCGGTTATCAATAAAACCTTCCTGACATTTACAGGGGCAATTTTTTTTTTGTGTTGATGTTTTATTTTTATTTCCCACAGCTGAAAAAGCCATCTACTTCAGTATATTGAGTACTGTTTTCCAGCTTTTGAAAGGAGAGGGAAAATTCTAAACAATATAAAAATATTTGTTCCTTTTAATAAGAATGTTGAACGTCAAAGGCAGAAACCTTTTAGAATACACATACAGTAAGAAATACCTTATTCCGCTGTAGAAGAAGCTTTCAAATTGTAATCAAACTTCTCTTATTTTGGCCAGTCACAATCTATTATACCTTTTACCTAAAATCCAGTGTTCAAGCCCTAGATTTCAGGCAACTCCACATTTCTTTGTTGAGACTTCTAACATTCCACTCCACTGAGCAGCTGCAATCATCCATCACAAAAATAATAAAAGACAAGGTAGGGCGCTAAAACACATGAGGTGATCAAAGGTACTTGATATATGAAATTTACCACAAAAGACTTAAGTGTGCACCATGCATGTCAACACCGTACATATGTGCAGCATCATAATAGATGTATTCAGATGCATATGTCATCTCTGAGATTTAGATTGCTTTCTAAACACAAAGTTGTGTGTTAGTCTCCTAATTGTCCTATTCATATATAACCCAGAATTTATAACAAAAGTATGACTAATTTTCTCCAGCTTTATAAAAACAAAGAAGCAAATTGTAAAGGCTGTGGGAGAAAGAAGGTTTTTTTGATACAGAGAGAAAGTAACATGCCTGATATGAAGAATCTGAATCTGTCATTCAGACTGCTGTTGGGGAACCTGAGCACAGTGGATTTGGAGAACTGATGAGAATGGAAAATTCTGAATTATTTGGATTTATTTGTCATTTTCAGAATACAAATTACAGCACCACCTTCTAGAAGCACACATAGGGCTTCATGTCACAAAGCACTCCCTGAATAAGCTTTTCAACTCAGCACTAAGGATTCCAGTGAATTACATGTCCTAAGTAAATTAATGCCTACAATTCATACCTGTTGGATTCTGATGTCCCATTATATATCATTCCTCAAAAAAAAAAGTGCTAATGTGTAACTCAGAAATAGGAGTGCTAACTTTTTAATCAGTTCCATTTCCTTCTCTCTTCTAAACTCTCAAAATTTTGTATTTAAAATAAAATACCATTTATGGACAGAGATACATGACATTTCTCAGGAATACCATTTCATTCTGAGTCTTCTAAATTGATTGTAGAGCTCTATGGAAAAGAAGAGATAATATGAGAATATTAAGGTTTAATTCAGACAAAACACAAAAATATTATATGCCAGACTGATGAAATCAACATCATTTATGGATATCTGATTTCTCCATATTTTTTGACATTTTGTTTTTAAAATGTTAATTATTTAAAGAATATAAATTACAGAGAATTAGTAGCTCATATGTTCACTAGCTGATTGGTGTCTAAAGAGTATTGTTAGTGATGGGATATCAGCAGGAGCCACAAAGGTTTAGTAAGAGAATAATCATGCCTGCTGGTTATAGACCCATCAAGAGAGCTGATAAAGACATAAAAACATTGGATTGCTAAAAAAAGAAATTAGAAAAAACTTAAAAGTGACATTAAGAAATTTAACTAAGACATTAAATATAGGAACAACCTTCCAGCAAAACTGTAACCTAGGGCAAATAATATCTGTCTTTCTTTAAAAAAAACAAAAACAAAAACAAAAACAAAAAACCCTGCTGTAATCCAGGTATGAGTTTGGCCACCACAGTAGTCTTCTCAGGCTTTAGAACCTATGTGATGTATGTAAATCCCAGATTCATGATCTGTGAAGATAAAAGCATGTTCTTCAGTTCCCTCAATACACCAGCCATGCAATTCTGCATAAAAACAATTAATCATTGTCATTCAGTGTTCTTCAAGAGTTATTTGCCTTCAAGGATCAGAAAATTTAGGAATAGGGATAAATTTTTGTCCACATCCAGACGACAAGAATGTTGAGGTCTTTTTTTTTGAAGCATAGTACAAAAATCACCTTGCACATTCCTCAACTATTTTTCATCAACCATTTTTGTTGGTTGATGTCTGGCTAGTGCCAGTTTGTGACATTTACCACTTCACGCACCTGAGGACAGAAATGCTTGGTTTAGCTCAAGCCACATGGTCCCAAAGAGGAGTATATGGGTGAAAGTTAACAACTTGTGACATGCCATAGATTAATATAGAAGATTTATTGGGTTCCTGCAGCCTTAAATACTCTGAAATATAAAGCATAAACTTGTACCAGATGGTTTGTGTGGTTGCCCATATGAGTAAACTGACTTACAAATTAAGTACTGACATAGCTGGGACTCCAGAGACTCACTAGATAAAACCCTTAACCCACCTGAAACCACTGTCAAAGTCCCTACTGAACTCAGTAAGCTCAGTTTATTATTTAAGTGAGAACCTCTCTGAGAGCTATCCGGCCTGGTATTGAGTACCAACAGTCCCAGCTACAGTCTCTTCCTTGCAGGAACACTCAGAGCACTTCAGGACCAAGCCTTTCACATAGCATTCAATGAACAACACCCTCGTTCACAAGAGAATTTTGAGAGCTGTGTGAAAAAATTCCTCCCGTAGGTTGAAACCAGTAGCATTTATTCTTTGACTTCCAAAGAATGGAGAGAGTAAAAATGAAAATTCTCTTGTGTTTTTCTATGACTTACCTGTGATCAAAAGCAGGGTTTGACAGTAAACATTGTTTTTCATTAGCAATCTGGGTAGAGAGCAGAGGTAGAAGATGATGGTCACAGTTCAAACTGTTCACGATATCATTCTGTCTCAATGTTTCCTACATGATTGTTAACAGTAACCCAGCTATTATGGGTATGATTAGCATTATTCCTTCAAAATGGGTCAACATTTAATAAGTAGGAGGGTGTTTTAAGGTTAAAAGAGAGCTCAGAACTTTTTAGTTTCCCTAAGTTTCCCTATCGCTCTGTTGTCCCCCTCCACACAACACACACACAGAGAGTCTTTTTTTCCCTTCAGTACAGCAGTTGCTGAGACTGCCTGTGTCTCTCCTCTGGATAATCTCTGCTTACTTTCACTAGAGACAAGCATCTGACAAGCAGTAGCTTCTGGAAACACAGAAAGAAAGAACCAACTGGAGATGGTAACAACCTTCAGGCCAGACCCTCAGCCAAGGCAGAGTTACACCAATTAACACATTGCTTAAGAATCTGACTTCCAGTGTCTGCTTATGTTAAATCATTCAACACAACAGAGAGATTTGGAGGAGACCTTTTCAATGCACAACCCAACAGTACAACATATGTCTTCTAATAATTCCTAGATATGATTCATTTGAAGCAGTACCCATTCAGAGCTCTGGGTTGTCTGTAGCCCATCTCAGAATTCATGGTGAAGAGTACTTCTCATTCCTGTTCTTCTTTGTACCACACTACTTCATTATAATCTTATATCACTTCATCATGTAACCCCATGGTACCACCCCCTTTCCAAATTCAGCCACCTGCCTCAAAATAAGGTACAGAGTAAAGAAAAAAGGATCTCCGTTGTGAATCAGAAAGGATAACAAACCAAAGATTGGAAGGATCGGTGAGGAAGGGCGCCATATTTAGCATCAGGAGCTTTTTCACTATGAATATTGTGCTGTCAGCTTATTCCACTGATCCCAGAGAGCTGCAGTTCTTGACACAAGGTGAATGGAATCCAAATAACTAACTTTGAATTAATAGGGCTACAGGAGGTCATTACCTTGAACTCCATTGAGAAGTGAACCAGGCTAAGGCTTGAAAAAAGCTGCACTTCTGACCCTCACATTCTGGTCTTTAAGCTGGAAAGGTAAACCATCTGGATAACTAGGTTTTAAATAGTGCATAGAGTGGATTGCACATGTTCTCTTTCAGTTTTAGAGGCCGCATGATTTGATGTAACTGAAAATATTAGAAGAGGTGTGTAAGGAAAAGTATGGAGAATCACCATGAAAATGAACAGCTCAAAGCTCTTTTGAGACAGAAATTTTTTAAAAAAATGAGGACATATTCTGACTTCAGTGCAAACTTCAAATCAGTAGTGCACTCACCTTGGGATGATCCACATTTGTACTGGAGAGCGCGAAAGAGATCAAAACCTGGAACCGGAGATCACTGCAGTAATCCCTTGCAGACGCAGTCACAGGCTGACTTCCCTTGTTACTGGAGGCACAGCCTTGTCATCATGTGAAATCCATCATCTGCTCTGTAAGAACCTCATCTGAGTTCTTTGGCCTCTCTCCTTACCTTCAGTGAGGAGTAGTTCCTACAGAGGAAAAGCCAAAAAAAAAAGAAAGGCAGCAAAGCCACCTAGTTAAAGAATACATATAGCCCACAACTGAGTGATGCCGCTTTTACATATATCTATTGCTTAATTTTAAAGAGGGCATAGTTTAAGCTTTTTTAAAAATGGAGGTGTTTCTTTATTTTTTTTTATTTATTGAGATCACAAATATACACTGTCAAAATACATAGCATATTTGTCTTGTACATTGCATAACTGTTTTTAGTGGGTTTATATGTGTGTTCAGCTAACAAAAATCCAATTCTTAATGGTAACAAATGTGAAAAGAAAAAAATAAAGCAAAACAAAATAAAACAACTAATGTTAGTTCCAGAGAAACTTTGCAGAATCTGAACCATCAGTTATCCATTTTAGTTACTTGCACAGGGCTAGGTAAAGGCTTCTGGTCTATTTATTTTAGCACGGGATTCTTTTTTGTCGTGGTTTAGCCCCAGTCGGCAACCAAGCACCACACAGCCGCTCGCTCACCCTCCCCCCCACGGTGGGATGGGGGAGAGAATCGGAAGGGCAAGAGTAAGAAAACCGACGGGTTGAGATAAGAACAGTTTAATAATTGAAATAAAAATAATAATAATAATAATAACAATAGTAGTAATTATAATAATAACAATAGTAATTGTAATGAAAAGGAGAACGAGAGAGACAAACAAAACCCAGGGAAAAGAAAACAAGTGATGCAACCGCTCACCACCCGCCGACCGACACCCAGCCAGTCCCCGAGCAGCGATCGCTCCCCTCGGTTTATGTACTGAGCATGACGTCATATGGTATGGAATAGCCCTTTGGTCAGTTTGGATCAACTATCTTGGGCTGTGCCCCCTCCCAGTTCCTTATGTACCTGGCAGAGCATGGGAAGCTGGAAAAGAAAGTCCTTGACTAGCCTAAGCACTACTTAGCAACAACTAAAACATCAGTGTGTTATCAACATTCTTCTTACACTAAATCCAAAACACAGCACTATGCTAGCTACTAGGAAGAAAATTAACTCTCTCCCAGCTGAAACCAGGACAAATCTTTGCGTTTAAGATTGGTATGGAGTGAAATGACATGTTTCATTGGCATTTTGTCTTAATGAAGGTATGTTTCAGTTCTCTTCTGACTGCCCCCCCCTTCCAAAACACCTACACACATATTCACACACTCCTGAAAGAGGAAATCCTGCCTGAATACTGTCATATTTCCTCTCAACAAAGGATTGAGTGGGACTGAGAGTATTCTTTCACAAGAGGAAGAAAAACCTGACTAACATTTTAGAGAAATTATTATCTTTGTATTCGTTGCAAGTTTCGGCTAAAAATTGTGAGCACCAATTGTGACATTCAGGACACCGAGAGTCTAGAGCAGCCTTCCCATGGAAATAACAGACACAAAAGTAGCGAAGGCTTGGCTGAATTGTCTACCTATAGCCGCTTGCTGTAATTTGAGGTACCTGCATGTGGACACCTAAATTTAGGTGGCTTGATCTTGAATTAAATTTTATCCTTGTAGATGTCTACAGGTGTGACAGATGTTTGTTGTAGACACTTAAGCCATGATTCAGTTGTCTGTGATGACCACACAGAGGCATCGAGTGTCATTTGAGATTTCTCAGGGTATCTGAGACATCTGCACAGAAGGGACAGATATGACACAAAACCTGTGGGAGACTAGAGACCTTCTGGAAGAGTAGCTGCAGGCATCCCAAATGGCACTGGATGCCTGTGTGTGGGCAACTGGACAAACTCCAACTCAGCTGTTCCCCCGAGTCTCTCTCTGATGAAAAAGCTGATGACTGAGGATCAGCTTTACCTCAGTGTGTGAAGTATTTAATATCTGAGTTAGTCACTTAATCCAATTTAGCCAATTCAACACTCCTCACAAGACTTCAAATTATAATAGGCCTGTGAACTCAATGAATGGTGTCACCAGTCATAAAAATTATCAAGATCTAGATTCAGATCCAAATGTTTACAACATCTGCAGGTGTCCAGTCCAAGGTTTTGCTTTGGTCACATAGAGAGCAAGCTGAGTCAGACACAAATACCAGATCTGAACTGAGACTTTCCAAGCTGTAAGGGTAGGTGAACTTCAGGTTTTGATTCAGGTTTACTGTCGGCTTGATACCTTTTGTTCTGAAAATCAGTGTAGGTGGGTGGAGCTGTTTGCACAGAGAGGCATGAACCAAAGGAGAATAACACAGCAAACACAGGGCATGTCTGCACTAGGTAATGTACCGATGACATAGCACCCACTGGCAAGCTCTGAGCTGTTTGCTGCTGGGTGGATGCACCAGCTTGCTCAAAGACAGCACAGAGGTCCTTGCACAACGCTGCACTGTGTGAGGTAGACATGCCTCTTGAGGGAAAATTTTGAGTGGATATAAATAGCTTTTGTGTACAGCTGATGAAGTTTGTATCCAAGGGATTTGGTGCTGTAACATGTAAAGTTTTAAAGAAAAGAAAAGGTAGGACACACATTCCTTCTCTGCATTTTGCTCCTTTTTTCTGCATTGTGAGGTGAAGATGAAGGGATATATATACTCAGGTAACTCAAGAAAAGTTTATGAGAAGAAATGCACATATTAATCTAGAAATCTTTCCCTGTAAATCAACTTTAGAATTGGAAATCTGGAGTTTTGATGGGTCATTACCTTGCCGTATATCCTGTAAATTTTCTGCTATTGTTTTGAATTTTGTATGCATTATTTAAGGAAAACTGTTCCATTGTGGTTTATTAAATGCATTGAAACATTTATCCCTTTGTAAATATATACACATTCTTTAAATGGGAGACTAAATTTTCACACTTGAAAACTGAATATTAGGCATCTAAATAAAAAGAAATGGCCTGTTTCAAAGGCACTAACTACCACAAACTTATTATATAGTAGGTCGATGTTTAATTTATATTTGACATACTTGGAATTTTATTTACTTTTTAACAGCTTCAATTATTACACATGTTTATATTGGAAATACATGGAAATATATTTCTTTACGATCAGTATTTACCACCAGAATGTATCAGTGTGTTAAAACCAAGACAGGCCATATGAATTTTTAGGCCATTGATGAAAATTTTTGCACAAAGACTAATCTTGATGGTGGAAATTATTTATTCATTAGATGAAACATTTTCTTACCCATGGTAGTTTATTATGGTGTTGGTTCTGCCAGTAGTGGTACACATGCAGAACTTAAGACTGAGACACTGTCCACTGAAATATGTGCAAGGAGTTATTTCAGTTGACTTTTTGCTACTCTGTTAATTTGGATGATACTACTTAGGGAAAACAAACAGCATGATGACAGAAATCCACTTCCTTTTCATGTTAAGAAGTAGGATTTTTGCCCCATGCATGGTAATAACTGATTTAGACAAGGAAAGTCAGCAAGGCTACTCTTGTTACAAAACAATTGCTGGTCAATTCTTGTGGGAGAAGAGGAGGAGATACGTTGCTTGGGAAGTAAGTCTTAAGAGAAAAATATTATTCTCCTCAGTAAATGAAACCTTTTGGTAAGAAAAAGAAAATTCAGGTGTGCACAATTCCATGTGCACGAAATATATCATCACTTGATTGGCCTTTATTTTACTTTCTTTTTCTACTAAGAGATGTAGTTTTCTAAATGTAGGATGACAATGTTTTAAGCTTTCAAAAAGAAAAATATTAAGTGTCCATTTAATAACATTTGCAATCGTCAGCACAGGAGAAGCCTGTACCACGAATGAACTTCAAAAGCGGAAAATAAAACTAGTCCCAGTAGCTTAAATAGTACCAGTGTTTCTCTGATATGTGCCGAGAGAATTGAGCGTAAATAAGGACTGTTATGAAGTATTAGTAAATCAGGACTATAGAAAATTAGGCATTTGAGGTTAAATAAGGAAGAAATTGTTTCATGCTATTTCTTTCTTTTTGTCAAGCTTTGGTTTTTCCTTCATCTTTTGAAACAGTTCCTAAAAGTAGTGTTCTGATCATCCCTTTTAGTATCTGAAACAAAGTACTGACAAATGCATTTGGTCCATAATGTGATAAAGTTCCTTTGACTTTAGTTATTAAATGCAAAATATGATCCAAATGATGTGTTGAATCTGAGCCATGGCTTTAAGTTTTACTGAACCCAGGTTTAACCAGGAGTTTGTAGTTTATCCTAATTTCTTGGCCAGAAAATTTATGTTTCAAGTGCAGACTATGGTTCAATAGGATTCTCCCTTCATTTAATTTTGCAGGAGGTCTCTTAATTTATTAATAAATTTACATTTACATAGTATCTTCCAGTGATAAAACCATGTTTTTATCCATCAGAGCAAAAAACAGTAATTTAACTTGAAACAAAATATGACTTTAACTTTTTGGTCTGTAACCCCGAAAAAATTTTTGAAGTTTCATGCTTCTCAGTCCTATTCCAACTATACAAGTCTGTAATTTATAAGTGGTTTTGTGGCGTGCAGAAAATAATGTTTTATTTTCAATTGGGAATTTAAATTATTTTAAGACAAAAGATACCCACAGGCCAGTCTTAGTTGTCGTTACAGCTTGTTTCCCAAGGTGATGAGACTTTTCTCTTATTTTGAGTTATGGATCTGTTGGTTTAATAACACTAAATCCCTGCTACATTGCATTACAGAAGCCTGAAGAATTAACTTTGTCTCAATTCAGGTTTCCCTGGTGATACCAAAAAGCTAAATGTTATTAAAGTATGTAAATGATCTAATCTTATATGTTCTGATTATCAAAATTACTGCATTATCATACCTTTAGTACTTATGGGCACTCCAAAAATCCAGTGGTGCTAGTCTCCTCTATTTAATTCTTTATAACCACTGTTCTATCCCATTTTTCCCACCTGTAAAAAAAGAATAATAAAATTCAGTTCCATTTTAAAGTATTATCTATATGGGCCAGGAATTACATTAAACAGTAAATGTTAACTTTAATAATTTTAGTAAGTCATAATACCTTCCACTCTTTCCTTACTTATTATTGTAAACTTTTATTTTCTTTCTAAGTTATATCAGTATTTTTATAATAGTCTCCAGGTGCTCTAAATTGCAGCCCTCGTACACTAAAGTGAGCAAGGTATTTACAAACAGTAAAGACAGTGCAGCATGAGCTTTTAGTAGCTTCAAAAATCAGAGACAGCCACAAGTGAGATGAGCAAAATCTTCATTATTCCCATTTTATGGACCAAAAGCTGAGGCCAAAAGGATTAAATTATTTGCTCAACAGTGGCAATGTTTTGAAAAAATAAAAGCTGAAAAATAGGATGTGCACAGCCACCTTTAAAGACCCACATATCTCTGTTGTCCCACTGCAAAAGATATTCTCCAGAAATAGCCAAAACTCTCATTTCAGTAATTCTCTCTTAAAACATAGAGGGAAGATTCCTTTTTTTATAAAGCACCAAAATTATCCATGTTAAAATCCATATTAGACATCTTATATGAACCAGAGGACATATTTTTATTACTATTATTATTTCCAATAGCACAATGAGGAAAAATAAGAGCATAAAGAAACTGAGGCTACAGCCTGCTGAATAGGCAGTACATTAATCCTATGTAATCTCCCATTCAGTAGAGGATTTATACTGATTACACTGACAGAGATGCTGAATGGTTATCATATACAGTAGAGGAAAAGAGGATGCCAGAAGAACATAGCACAAACCTGAAGGAGACCTCATATGCCCTGATCATGAGTTTACTACTTCCTCACTGCTTTCATCCTGGCTAAACCTTGTTAGTAAATTAAATTGTACCAGGAATCATTCCATGGCTTTGGAATCATACTAATATCAGGTCATTTGCCCCATTACTTTTCTGAAGTGATCGCTAGTGTGCTTTTGCCCTGGGACAACCAAATCTCTCAAACTATTTCCAGACACCTTTCAGAAGTTATCATGGAGTGGGGACAGTCGCAACAGGCAGTTTACACACGGACACTCTCTTGTCAAGCTTAATAGTGTGAATATCTTCAGGCCATGCCACTGGATTTCTGGGCCACAAAAACAGATTTGGGTACTATCTTGTTTACTAATAAAACTATCACCACTGTGGCTCTATTATGTGAACCCCCAAATTTATTATGAAATTAAATCTATTAAAGATTTGTCCTTTTTTACTGTAGTTCTAATTTGAGGATTTATCACTTTCTGTGAAAAAACCTTTGGTGCTTCTTGCTTCTTTTCGCTCATGCATCACCATTTTTCTTGCATGGAGCAACAATTTCAGGAAATCAGGAAGGTTTTGTAATGTTTATCTTCCTAACGTCTCTGTCTAACTTTCTTAATATTACACTGTGCTTTGGAAATTGTATTATTTCGTGTCCAAAGGTATGTATCCGTCACTCAGTTATCCCTCTGACCATGGCAACTAAAAGGTACTGCAATATTTTGTTTATGTTTAAAGTATACCATTTCAGGAAAATGTAGTAAGAGTTCTGATTAAGGAATTAAAGTAATCCAATAGTTGAATGGTAGTGTGAAAATCCAATATTTGACAATTTGTCTCCATTTAAGTAAATAGTTCTTACATCACTGGGAGTTTCAAGCGTCTACATGCTAATAGATATGAAATATTCAGACACAGTGGAAATTCAGATGTTAAGTATTTAGTATTTTAGATGGATTTATTTCATTTATTTATTTATTTATATTTACCATACTCTATAAATGTTTGCTTCAGGTTAACAATTATATGTTCCACAGAGAAAAAACAGGTTGTTCCTTTTGATTTTGTTGGACTTTCCCCTCCACTGATTATGACTTTGTAGTGTAATAGGACAGTATTTAAGATACTGTTCTTAGGTTTGCCTCATGTTAGCTGAGAGAAAATAGCAGTTTAACCATGAGGTGTTAGAATGAGTGGTCAATGTGAGCTCATGGTCAATAATTTTCAATGAAATACCTGTGAACACTGCATCTGGTATAGTTAATATGGTGTCTGTATGTACTTAGTTGTTGAGTATTTTGGAGTACAGCTGAAAGAGAGGGAAGGGAAAAACATCTGACCTTCTGAAAACCTTAGTAGACCAAGCAGCCTCTTTTGGGGCCTAAAACCAATCAGCTCTCTTAGCTTTACTCCTACTGTCCTTAGACCATAATTTTCAGCTGTTCTCTGGGTTAAACCAAAGGCTGTTTTCCCGTTAAGTCAGGACTCCTTAGTCTAGTTATCCTCTGGCTTCTTCTAATGGCAATGAATAAATTGAATTACCAGTTCCATGGAATCTCATTAATTCTTCCTTGTGGAAGAAGAAAAGATAAAAATACAGCAGTTCTACATAAATGGTCCAAGACATTAGTTTAAAGACTTATTTCCTTTACTGGGACTCTGTGACTCCTTTATATTTACATACAATACTACAAGTCTGCAACTATTATAAAATTCTATTTGTCCCAGTTTTCTGCATGTTTAAGCTTCATCACTTCTCCTTTTGGAAAGAAAATACCTTCTTGGTTACCTTTACATTTACAAGCTTCTTAGTTTTTAATCTCATCTGGAAACAGGACCTTAATCCAGTTTAGTAGTGACAAGGATCCTGAGGATTTAACTGAAAGATTATAGAGAAGAGAAAGAAAGAAAGAAAGAAAGAATCTTAATCATAGAAACATTTGTGCTGTAAATACTGAATTCTAACAAGTTCTAGGGGAACTTGTACCTCCAAGATCTCTATGAACCATAACCATAAGGGTTATATTCTACACATTCTGAAAGCATTAGCACCAGAAAAATTCCACTTTGATTTAAAATGAAAATATTAGTTGGCCTATAGTAGGGTGACTGACCTAAATCAAATCTAATTGTATGCACTTAGAACAGCTTGAATCTAAAATATCTATGCTGTACTACACCAAAAGGCATTAAAAAAAAGGGGTTTAGTTTTATTGTCTAACATCTACAATTTGCATGTAAACCATTGCTGTGAATAATGTCAGGCAAGTGAAGAATTAAGAAAGAGCAGGATGGAAAAGAATACTTGGTTTCTTGTGATCTCGTGTGGATATTTTTAAATTAGTCTGAAAGATGGCCACAGATGGCCTTCTGAAATGGCTAGTTGGTATTTTCCTATACTCCTTTTATTTGCTGTTGTAGTTGTTTTATTGTGTAATAGCTCACAAGCGTGGTAGGCAATGGACTGAATTTATTATCAACACAGAACAGAGGTTTTTAACTCTAAAGTGTTGTCACTAATGAGATTTTTTTTTTTTTTTACTTTTGAAGATAGTGGGTCTGTGTGCATGAAAATGCTATAATACATTAATATTTGAACAACCAAGGCACTAGATAATTATTAAGAAAACTTGTTGAGAAATTATGGTATGAAATAGGCTATTTGTGTGGCAGATTTCTAGTGTCTTTCAAAAGTCAGAGGCCCTGGAACTAGGCAAGAATGGTTATAGCTGTACTTTCTGTCTCCTTCCTACCTAGCATTCTCTTGCCTTTTTTTTTTTTTTTTTTAACTCTCTCAGAAACATGTGTTTATTTCTATATAACATCTTCTTCAATGTATGATTAGGGTTTTTTTCTTTTCAGCAGGTATATGAGACAAAGCTTTCAAATGTATACATGAATACATAAGTGCACATACATCTTTACTCATCTGTACTAATACTTGCTTTCATACATACACAAATCAAAACAAGGAGGAGAGGAACTGAGGTCTTGCTCCTCACTGGGAAATTTAAAGAACCTATTCATCTCCTCAGAATCAACTTAAGGCCTTGTAGTCATCTCAAGTCAGAAATGTTCTAATTTGAAGAAATCAAGAAAAGTTGCTAAATTCAAAATTAAAAAATATTATGAGTCAATAAAACTAAATAAAAAGCATGATGAATCTTATTTTTAAATGTTAGTAATGTTGCAATAATGTGATGAGTTGCATTTATTGCATTGTTAAATTAAATAAAAATGTCCACTTCAGTGGTTAAAATGGAAGTTTAGCTTCTTAAGAAAAAAAAGCATCCCATTTACTTCTGAAGTTGAAGGAACTGACAAGTTATGCTTATTGTTTTAAAGAAAAGTGTTTCTGCCTAGAGAGGGTAGTAGAATGTACCCATCAGCCTTCATAATAATACCAATTGCATAACACATTTGTTATTTAATTGAGAATATTTGATACATTGTATTACAACTACAAAGCATCATGTCAAAAAAAAGTATTTGGAAACATAATTATAGCTTTAACTGACATTTGAAATTTTTAAAATGTGAAATCCAAGCTGATGCAGAACACCCACACACATCTTTTAATACATATTTTAAGTGTTAAAAAGGGGGTTGTGTACTGCTTTGTTCCAATGTTAGTTTCATCCTAATTTATTTACGAAGTTCTTGTTCTAGTCTCCTTTCCATCCCTACATACAGGGGCAAATTAACTTAATAGGTGAAAAATATTTTCATTATGGTCTGGTAGCATTAAGAGGCTTTTTATGTGGCTTATGTGACTCTCCCGTCTACAGCAGAGTGTCAGATTTTGTTGCTATAGCCCTAGGCAAAACTGAAAGGAGTGAAGGAGGATAGTTCCATGAGGCAACCAATATGACTATGCCAGGTGAAACACCATGATATGGAAGCCTGTGACTGTGTGCCTGGGCAAGGTCGAACAGGAGGAGGTGAGAGGGAGTAAAGCTCCTATACCTCCACCTGCTCAGCCCACTCCCTGCATGAGGAAATTTAACCCCTCCTTTTCCATCTCTGGTTTACATAGTAGCATTGCAGGTAATTAACATAAGTCAGTTTAAAATTGTGCCCATTTTTAAAAAGGGTAGAAAGGAGGACCCTGGGAATTACCAACCTGTCAGCCTCACCTCTGTGCCTGGGAAGATCATGGAACAAATCCTCCTAGAAGCAATGCTAAAGCACATGGAGGACAGGGAGGTGATTCGAGACAACCAGCATGGCTTCACCAAGGGCAAGTCCTGCCTGACTAACCTGCTGGCTTTCTATGATGGAGTAACTGCATCAGTGGACAAGGGAAAAGCAATGGATGTCATCTATCTGGACTTCCAAAAAGCCTTCGACAAGGTCCCCCACAACATCCTTCTCTCTAAATTGGAGAGATATGGATTTGATGGGTGGACTGTTCGGTGGATAAGGAACTGGTTGGATGGTCGCAACCAGAGGGTAGTGGTCAACAGCTCGATGTCCAAATGGAGACTGGTAACAAGTGGTGTTCCTCAGGGGTCCGTACTGGGACCAGTGCTGTTTAATATTTTCATCAATGACATAGACAGCGAGATCGAGTGCACCCTCAGCAAGTTTGCAGATGACACCAAGCTGAGTGGTGCAGTTGACACGCCTGAGGGACGGGATGTCATCCAAAGGGACCTGGACAGGCTGGAGAGGTGGGCCTGTGCAAACCTCATGAGGTTCAACAAGGCCAAGTGCAAGGTCCTGCACCTGGGTCGGGGCAACCCCCGATATCAATACAGGCTGGGGGATGAGGGGATTGAGAGCAGCCCTGCGGAGAAGGACTTGGGGGTACTGATGGATGAAAAGCTGGACATGAGCCAGCAGTGTGCGCTTGCAGCCCAGAAGGCCAACCGTATCCTGGGCTGCATCAAAAGAAGCGTGGCCAGCAGGTCGAGGGAGGTGATTCTGCCCCTCTACTTGGCTCTGGTGAGACCTCACCTGGAGTACTGCATCCAGCTCTGGAGCACTGCATCCAGCTCTGGAGCCCTCAGCACAAAAAGGACATGGAGCTGTTGGAGCGAGTCCAGAAGAGGGCCACAAAAATGATCCGAGGGCTGGAGCACCTCTCCTATGAGGACAGGCTGAGAGAGTTGGGGCTGTTCAGCCTGGAGAAGAGAAGGCTGCGGGGAGACCTTATTGCAGCCTTTCAGTACTTAAAGGGGGCCTATAGGAAAGATGGGGACAGTCTTTTTAGCAAGGCCTGTTGTGACAGGACAAGGACTAATGGTTTTAAACTAAAGGAAGGGAGATTTAGGGTAGATATAAGGAAGAAATTTTTTACACTGAGGGTGGTGAAGCACTGGAACAGGTTGCCCAGAGAGGTAGTGGAGGCCCCATCCCTGGAAACATTCAAGGTCAGGTTGGACGGGGTTCTGAGCAACCTGATCTCATTGATGATGTCCCTGCTCACTGCAGGGGGGTTGGACTAGATGACCTCTAAAGGTCCCTTCCAACCCAAAGCATTCTATGATTCTATGATTCTATGATTCTATGAAAATACATTTACTTAGGGTGATACAAATCGGGGTTGGACTAGATGACCTCTAAAGGTCCCTTCCAACCCAAAACATTCTATGATTCTCTGATTCTATGAAATGCTGAGGCAGATCATCTCATTTTAGTCTAACTCTTATCAGAATTAATTCTTATTTGAGTTAAATTTGAGAAACCCATGGAACCTACAGAAGTCTTACACTACACCAATACAAACATCTACCCGTGCTGAAAAAGGTTATGTGCAGACATCACCTTGTTTCTTACTGGAAGTGGTTAAGGTAAATTATGGGATGCAAAAATGGTAATCAATTGTCTGCCCATGATTAGTTTCTCATAGAAGCAATAGATCACAAGTGTCTAACTCTGTTTGCATGAGGCATTCAATTTATGTAGTGAGACTGAGGCCATACTGAATACCATGGCTACCATGATATCATTAATAAACATTCACTCAGTGGTTAGGAATGACAGGATTGCCAAGAAAAGTAGTTAAGTAAATAGCATTATTTGTTGGCCTGTAAAGCAATCGGATAACTTCTCAGGATTTTTAAGTAATCCATTAATGTAAGCCATTACTTAACAGTTATCTGACTCCATGTAACCACTGCTTCATTTCAGCACAACACTTAAAAGGGTGGGGAGTGCTGTGTTGCCTTGGTGCCAAATGTCAGTCATTGTATATTTTAATCAATACCTTTTATACGCTAGCACCAGTCATAACAAACAGTCTCAGTCACCTATCTGCACAGACGCCTTTTAGAAACCGCAAATCAGAATGCCATCTTCGCAGAGCCTTCATATGGTAATACACCCATATATGCGTGTGTCCATACATACAGATATTTGTTTATGTACATGCATTTTTGAAAGCTGTATTTCCATATCTCTGCACTATGGAGACATGGAGAAGGTATCTAACCTGTGTTAAGGAAGCTTCCAAGTTGGGGAGGGGAGAAAGAGAGGAAAAGAGAAAAAGAAGTTAAAGTGTAGGGTCGAAAGATAAATATGAAGTGATGAGAATAGGAAAGGATAAAGAGATAAGTCACAGTACGTATGACTTACTAGGTTCTCACCAATCCTGAAGCCAGACTTGCACTTCAACCAGCCTGCATAACTGAAGGAATTACTTCAGACTGCTAGCTTTTATTCAGACCAAGCCTGTTCAGAATGTTAGAGTCAGTAAAATATCTGCCTTGCATCCACATTATTGTTCATAAGAAGATTTTGTTGGGAAACAGCAATGGTTTACAAAAGACTTTACTTTTTTTCTTAGAATTTTCTTAAGATACTTTGCATTCTTTCTTTCAACAGGCTTCAATATGGAGAGCTAGTAGAGAAGGATTATCATAGTTTAACAAAGTGAAAAACTAATTGAATCATTAACTGGCCATTCAGATTCAAATGTCTTCCTCTCTTTTGAACCCTTGTTTATACTTCTGCTTTATTCCTGCACATCTTTCTTTAGCTTACCTTGTTTGCAAAACTCCTTAGACTGTAGCTCTACCCTAAAGAGGTCATGTGAAAATGCACATCAAAATGCGAGTGAAAGTCAAGGCTTTCTATGTTATTAGTCGTACATTTTTTCCAGTAATACTTTTGCTTTTAGTGATTAAAACAGACAAAAAAAAGTGCTTGAGATTTTACAACTCTATTAATTTATACGACTTTTTGTTTCATACAATTCTCAACTTCTCATGAATAATATACATTGTTGAACAAAATGTATGATTAAACGTAATATTCATAAGTATCAAACAAATAATGATTATGATTTTGCAAATTAAAAATATTCTCTTTCAGTGGGAATTAAGTTCTTGTTTATCAGCTACCTTGGTTGTAGTGATAAATTGCAGAAGAGTTTTCTCTTTTCGTTCCCAATCACCCCTTGACAACAGCAATAAAAATAAAAAGCAATTATATATACAGTTAAGGGATCTTACTGATAGAGTTCTAACACGTTTCTGCAAGGAGTTGCCTGCATTTAAGTTTCTGACAACAATTTTTGTTTCAAGTTTCAGTTCTCCTGCCTGAATACCCTGTTAAATCTCAGATTGTATGCACTCATTTTTTAGTGCCTAAAACCCAGTCAGCTTAGTAATATTAGTCAACACACAGATGAAAGAGTAGGTTCTATGATTCTCAAATATGAGATGCAAACTTCTGTAGACTTCTCACTCTGGTCAAGTGATATTTTTGATTTGAAAGTGAAAATAAACTTTGGTTCTTTTATGTGACCATGGCTGGATGAATTAACAGATGGTCAAATTTCATGGCTACTATTAACTTTTATGAAAGATAATGATGTACTTATGAACCATAAGATATATACCATTTTAGGGTTAGCAGCAAACGTCAGTGGGAGGTGAATGTGTATTTGAACATACGCGCAAAGGCAGAAACTACAGTGCATTTCCTCTCAGAAATGCAGTGTGATTTTCTTCCAGGAGTAATCAACATTACTAGGAGAAACAAATATTGATTGTATCTTTGTATTTGCCTATGTACAGAATGCATTTATATACCTTTTAAATTTTGCTTTCTTAACTTGCTCTGTTATTCCTACATGAAAGAGACAGAAACTATAGACATAAGAAGATTGATGCCAGAATGATGTAGCCATTCACACATAGGTGTGCATATTTTAATCTAGTTGACTTATCTTTGATTACAAAACAAAAGTAGCCTTTCTGGTGGACCAGAGGCAAGCTGTAAGTATAAGGGTTAAAATGCACCATGTACTCAAACTTCACTTAGAAAAAAACAAACAAACAAAAATCAGGTGTATTCAAGTAAACTTTCAGTCTTTTTTAACATAAGAACATATTTCTGTAAAGTGGTCATTAATTTTCAAAAAATAAGACAAGAAATTAGGTTACAGAGTTGAGAAGAGGGAAAAGCACATCCATCTTATCCACTTGAGGCTACCGCAGCTCCCTGAAAATTCAATCCCCCTCTGACCAAACCATCAGGCTCTCTTCAACTCTCATTGTAAACCTGCCTAAAAGGTGACCAACTTCACAGAGTTTACACCTCCTCTGATGGCTGCCTGCTGCTCCCACCTACCCGTAGCCTCCTCCACCACCACTGACCAACCTCAGTCCTCTAGAGCTCCTGCTGTATTGTTATTTGGTATTACAAGCACCAATACAGAAGGAAATCTTGAATTTAGCCAAAATGAACTTTTGTTAAAGGTGAAGGGTAGTTTGGTCACTCTTTCATGTGTGATAATCTCCCTTTAACTTAGAACAGGCCAGTATTTTGCATAACAAGTGTCAGTCATGCAGATGAGGACAGCTTGGCTGACCTCTCCCTACACTTGCCAGGTACTATGGGGCAGGGAGCTCCTTCATTTGTGATCTGCAGATGGCAGGCTTACTGTCAACATTGAGGCGTTGCTGGAATAGGTTTCTTTGGCCAGAAAAGTCATACACGCACACGTACACACACCGCCTAGCTCTCTCACACTTTCCCCATGTGGACTCCAGAGATTCTGCAAACAGAGGCTGAATTTCTTGTTGGTTTAGCACTACAGGCTGGGTTAATGTAACAGCTATGTGAAAAGGCGATATCAAAGCCCATTCTCTTGTAAGAATTTGGTCCTCAGTATAGACACTATATCCTTGAAGAATTTGTCATATTGCACACATTTTCCAATTACTCCTGGTTTCTGTAGTAAGATAATAACATATAACATAATGGGGATCTTCAGAGATCAATATATTATAGACAGGTTCAGATCTAGGTAACAGCAAAGAAGTCTGGAAAATCCGTATCTACCCATCTATCTATCTATCTATCTATCTGTCTATCTGTCTGTCTATCTATCTATCTATCTATCTATCTATCTATCTACCTATCCACCTCTGCAAGACAAATTTCAGTTTCTAAAGAACAAATGATCAGGTATAACGTCTGTAATTTTGACTTAAAGGGATGGTTTTTGCTACTTTTCAGGTTTTTTTAAGCTGAACTCATGATCTGTTAAATAAATCATAACAGATAAGAAGTAAAAAGTCAGTTTTTACTTCATGGGCTAATGAATATGATGTGAATGGCAGTTAATAGGTTCTTATCAACTAATTATACAGGCTTTTGAAATTCCTTATAAAATTCATCAGTATCAGCACTAGGCAGCTGCTTTAACATGAGAAAAATGGCCTTTTCCCAGTGAACAATTAATCCTAAAATAAAATGAAAAGTTTGTGAAGTCTGTAACAGCTTATTCACAATGATGTTTAAAAGTTTAAAAGTCCTTGTCACTTGATAACCCACAAGGTTTAAATTTGCTGTGTGCTCTTATACGTTATTAAGATGCAGTCTTGCTGGCATTTACATACTGTTGTTTTTTAATCCTCATATAGCATTTGGACTGGGAAAAGAAATTTTAAAGGGGGGATAACCTACATGTTATTTTGAGGCTGACAACAGAACAGGTGGGAATTATGTCTGGGCCAATGCAAGCAGTTGCATGCAGCAAGTTACCTGTCCTCTCCATGCTTCAGAGGTGTTTTCAGGGCAATATATAATTCTGTCTGGCTTGATTCTCACTCACTACATTTTGTGCTTGAGGCAGGGTAAGGGCAGAGAATTAGGAAAGTGGCAGAGAATAACAGTCCAGTTCATCTGAGTTTCATTTCCTTGCAGCAACTTCCACATTTCCAGTTAAAAACATAAGATTTGAAAGCAAATAAATGAAGAAATAAAAATTTCCAAGGAAATCAGATTTTTTTTTACTCCAGGATGTCCTTAAGTCAAAACCCACTTTTTCATTACAGATCAGCTTGAAGGGATAAAATAATAATAATAATAAAGATCGTCCTAACTGGGCAAATCGGGTTTAACCAACACAATAACTGTTTTTTATTTTTCCTTTAACACAACTATCACAATAGAAAAAAAATTGCAATCTCTTTGCATCATCTGAGTAGACATCTGTTGCACAGACTCTGAAGTCAAAGAATTTCAAAGGTTTTATTTGCATGCTAGATTTCCCTTTTTCCTAGAAAGCCCATGAACTTGAAAAGATGGGAAAATTATTTTAAAAGAGCCATTTTTAAAAAAAATCTTGCACCATTAGTCATGTTATGACACCAATACGTTAAAATGACTGCCTATACGAATCTTTTCTACAAACTGTTCTGAGAGGAAAAAAAGTTATTTAGATCATTCTTATTACCATCATCTAAACCACAATAACACCTTGAATAGCATCAAGCCATTCTTCTTAACTGCATGCAAACAAATAAAAAGAAAATCCCCCCCGCCGCAAAGAACTTACAATCTCATTATAAGACGATAGACAACAGATGGATGTAACAAACAGATGGAGGAAGAATAAGGTAGCAATGAGATGATTATAATCAGCATGATAAGCAGTGATGCATACCAGCAAACCGGCTGCCTAGCTATTATCTATGTGTGTGCGCATGCATGTAAAATTAACGTAAAAACCATTTGCGTAATATCAACTAATTCAGAACGTCTGATATTGTCAGTTTAAAACAACAAGGAATGCAGACGCAGGCAGAGAGACCTTGATGACCCTCAGGTATCCTTGGGAAAAAGTATTAGAAATACCTGATGATACTAGCTGATAAAAGGGTGGAAAGGACTTTCAGTCAGTAACTGGTTTTCTGAACTTTTGCAAATTTCCATGTTACTGGGAATTATAAGGTGAGGAATGGGGTTCAGGTTAGGAAGACTCATCCTTCTAGGTTTTGTGTTTGTTTTCTTTCTAAATCAAAGTAAAGAAAATAAGTAGTAGAGGTAGATAAATGTGTCTTGGATAGGAGATACGCTACATGAGGAGGCACAGTCTGAAAGGCTGTATTGTTAAACATCTGAGGCCATTTTGTTCACTGTTAAAACAGAATTTCAAACAAATTATTCTACTCATAATAGCAGAATTATTTTGGAAGACACCAGAATAGCCTTGGGAAGTATTTGATCCATGTTCTCTCAAAAAAAATTTTTTTTTTTAAAATGTCATCTAACATTTAAGACCTGAGCTTCCACAAATATTCAGATGGTGAATACTAGTGCAGAAATATGGTTGTATCTCATTCTTTTTGTTGTTGTAAAGGTAGATGTCTAAAGGTGAAAATATAAATTTAAATGTAAATTTATATTTAAATTTAAATTTATATGAAGCAGATAATTCTGCATACTAATTTGATTTCTGTGTGTTACACAAGTAATTGTCAGCAACAGTGAGCTGCAGCCACCTCTGGCCTCATGACAGCTTTACTATCACAGGATGGCTGAGCTTCAAGAAATGTTATGAAAATGGCAAAGTTCTGCAAATTGCAGCACATATTTTTGAAATTATTTAAACACTGGAAAACTACTTCTAAAATTCACTGCAGAAATTATTTGCAAAAGATATCCCATGCTGAAGTAGACTATATTCTTCCCAGTGTGGCATTCAAGGAATGAATTAAAGGGTGTTACTTTTACCTTTTTTTAAAATTCCTACACAAACGTTAACAATATGCAATGATGTGGATTTAAAACAGATCTTCTGGTGATGAAAATATTGCATTTGCATTTCCAAGAGGGATGGCAATGAATAGAAGAAGAGCTACTTTTAATTTTTCACGCAATTTTAATTCTGACTGCTTAAACAAGTTTATATTTCTCATGGGTACTTTAGGACTCTGAGTGTTCATGTTGTTAGAATTCATTCCTTTTTTTAAATTAAGCCAGGTTTTTCATTTTAAAAAAAAAGACTATGAGGAAATGGATTTTTAATCCATTGCAAACAAATTAAAAGTAAACATTTCAAATGGATTGTTATTAATATTCTGTTATTAATGTAATTTGTTGCTGGCAATATTGTATTTTTTCCTAAGATTCTTTATTCAAAAGTTTTTGGTTTTTTTTACAGTGTATTTCATTTTACCTGTAGATATAGATATAACTTTGATTTTAATAGCCATAACTACAAAGAAATAATTACTTTCAAACAAAGAGATTCTTTAAAGACATGTCACTTTAATAAAGTCTTCACAGATTAACATGATGGGGACATGTGAACACCTACTAAAAGCACAAAGTATTAAGAAAGCTTTCTGTAAAAAAAAAGTACGTAGTTGCTTCCTTTACACATGCAAATGAAAGTAACTCAGTCATCCTGCCACTGTTATTTGACTTCACTGAATTAAATAGACAATTATGCATACCCTAGCAGCCACTGATCTAAAGGAGGGCAAGCTGGAAATTGCAAAAGGTGTCTCAGACCTACCTGAATGCTGTGAATGGTTCTTTGCCTATGACAGAATTGTATCCATTGGAGTCTTCTGAAAATGTCCGTAGCATTTCTATAGACATGTAGGTTAATTAAACAGGTTCTTTAGTGAAGCTTTCAGTTTCTTGCCTGATACATTTGCTAGATTATCATGCTTGATGGCTTTGAGATCCAGATGTCAGTCATTGTTCAGGTGAAGTGAAAAGATCATTAAAAGTATTAAAAGTTATGAAGATGTTAACGTCAACATTTTGTAATGTTCATGCAATTTCGCTAAAATGAAAATTACCATACTTTTTGATGTAATGGTATCCAAAGTAATAGGCTATATTAGGAAACAACAGCTTGTTCTTTATTTGAAAAATTAAAACACTTCTACTACTTCTTTGCTTTGAAATTTTGCCTTCCATGTTTTCAATATTTATGTCCTTTTATAACAGTAAATATTAATATGACTTTTCCAAATGCCTCTTGTGCCCTAAACCCAGAGAAAATAATCTAAGAACTAATACCAAAAAAAAAAGAAGGAAGGAGGGAAGAACTATAAACAGAAAAAAAAGTAGATAAATGAATAACAGTAAGGATGAAAAAATACATTAGTAAGACAAGGACAGGAACATTCCTGAATATTCAATTTTATAGAAATATTGTACAAGAGACTATTGTATTATGCAGCTCTTTAATTCCAGCTGCTGTTAGGGTTTCAACATGCATTGCTGAAACAGATGATTGCCTTCTCTATGAAGGGGATACAATGCTATAAAGCATTCCGCCATTTCCAGATTATGTTGAAGGAGGAAGAGCATTTTTAGTTGAAGCAATATACCTTTCTACTGTTCAGGGATGTTGTAAGAAGTAGAGGGTTTTTCACCCTTCTCTACCTATCTAGATCATGCCACCAGATTAAAAAAAAACCAAGTCATTCCAGATCAAGAAACTGAAGTGGAAAGGAAAAGTGTCTTTGTTCACAATGTCTCTGGAATATCTAACGATGAAGATCTTAGATTCATTTCCTTGTGACTCTGCTGAGAGACAGAGTAGAATCATGAATGTCCTTTAGTAAGCAACACATATCTTTTATGAAGTTATTCAGTCATAAATCCTTCATAACTTTGCTTGTCAGATATTTCTTATGCTAAATTTCATAAATTAAACAAAATATTTCATTGATTATTTCCATTATTCACAAAAGTCTAATATCAGTTGCAGCTAATTCAAACTTGACTTCCTGTTTCAAATCTCTCAAAGAATTCTCATCTTTTGTATATCTGAAGAAAGAGAAGAGATAGAAGGTCATGAGAAAGTTATCATGATTTTCTTATGTGTTTTCTCTTTCACATTTTAAAGCTTATTTTACAGATTACTGACATTCAAAAAATTCATCAGCTTCAACCAGCACAAATTAACTCATTTGGAATTATATGGTAGCTTACAGTTTTGCTGACTACTTTGCTTATATGTCATGTTTCTGACTGATATAAATCTGATAAAATCAGATAAGCTAAAGAGTATACTAATTACCATGGCTAACACACTGCAAAGAAGAAAAAGTACCAAATGAAAGGGAGCAATTGCAGATATTAAAACATCAGTGAAAAATGTCTTTCAATATTCAACTAGGGCTACAGGGGTTTGTTTTGTTTTTGCTTTCTAAAGACAGCACTAAAACTGCTGTAAAATGTTAATCTGATGAACACTTGGTTTAGTGACATAAGCCACAGCTATTGTAGAGTTAGGACATTAAGATGATAAACCATTTCACGGACACTTAGAATGGAAGCTAGAACAACAGTTTTGAGTGCTGTATATTCAATTATGTTTCCCCTCTCTATTTTTTTAATGTTCTTAATGACATATGCACAGACTATTGGTATTGCACAGTGATATCAGAGAAATTCTTTTCCTTTCTCTCTATTTTTTAAATTTGAGAGGATTTTACGTATTCCAGACTAATTTGGAATATAAATCTAATTTGCCTATTCTAAGCCTGTAGCATCATATGTTTTCTTTTGTTACGTCTGTCAACAGTAAGCATAAAATTATAATAAAAAATGGAAGAACAGATACACAAACAGCAAAACACATCCCATCTGTTGTCAGGTCTGAATATTGACAGCTTAAAAAGATACTTGGACAGTGCTGAGAGTCATGACACTTGACAGATGTCTTGAATTCTTAGCACTGAGTTAGGCTCTCAAGATGCCTATATATTGTAGGATTGTTGCTGGGTACCTAAGAATGAAACTTACAGCTGGTGATATGTCAAGCAGAGAAATGACCAGGTGAGACAATGAGGCCATGTCTATAATTCTGTCTTTGCTGGACTCTTCTGTAGCTGTAGCCTTCAGTAAGACACGCATGGGAAACTGAAAATCTCTTGCAGATCTCAACTTAGACACTTAAATCATGGCACTGAGCAGAGCTGACAAACACTTTTTATGGAAAAATAGTATGAGAAAAGAAGGGAGTGGTTGAGTGACAACTACTGCCTGATAGGTCAGTATAGAGAAAACCTGTTGTGAGAGCAGGGGTTTGAAATATTACACGTTACTTGGCCTGAGGATGTGTGACCAGCTGCAGAAGGATGAGTTAGTATATGCTACCTAGCTCACCATACCCCGTGCACTGCCTACTAAAGCTCTCTAGCCAAAGAAGACACAGGAGACAGCGAGAAGGACATAGCTCTACATCTCTATAATCAGGACTTTCATGTCAGAGACGAGAGACCTCTCAGATTTGTCAGAAATGCTCCTTCACCAAAGAAACTCGAACCTAAAAAACCATGTCTTATCTGTGCATGCATTAAGCTGCAGATATCGCAAGGCAAGGGCATTGATGGGACTGAGTGTCCCTGCCCAGCCGCTCTCAAGGATTCCTCCCATCCTGTCCATGTCCCGGGACCCCATTTCAGCCACCCTGGGCTGTCAGCCCCTGCCCCAGCAATGCTGTAGCAGGGTCCAGCACCAGCTCCCCACAGTCCTGCCGTGCCAGGCCATGGGCCCTGTCGAGCTGGGTCCATTTGCAGGCCCACATCCCAGCCGGGCCTCAGCACAACCCCGTCCCCAAGGAGGTGCATGGCTGTGGCTGCTCCAGTGCCCCCAGATGCCCTGCTCCTGTCTGCGGTGTTGGGACAGGCCCTGGCTGGTATCCCTTGCGGAGATCCCAGCTGCCACGGGGCCCTGACGGGGAGCACATCTGGACTAGGTTATACTTTAAGTGAAACAGCTGTCAAACACCAACTGGGCTTGGAATGTCTATAAAACTGGATATTGGTAACTATTTTTAATGTCATTTTTGCACTGTTTTGAAAGTGAAAGTTGAGAATTTGTAACCCCATGTTCCAAGAAGGGAACTGACCTATTCCTCCTTCTTGGAGGAGCATGCCAGCTGCTAGACAGATACACAGAGCTCCTACACTGACTTCAAGCTTCCTCCTCTGGACTTCTCCTTTGGGTGAATTTGACCATGGCTGCTGCATTTTGTATTGCTGGACTGCATTAGTCCAGGTAGCCCAGGGAGTGTGCTGGGCACAAGGCTGAAGAGCTTGTAGATATAAGGTGGCTTAAGCAGCTGGTGAGCAGCTAGATACTCACATCAAATAAGAGGCAAATGCTTTGGGGCCTGATTTGTAACAGAATCTTAAGTGCCTAAGCAATTTGTGAAGCAAAAATATGCTCCCTGAACAGGATAAGTGTTGGTTTTACAGACTTAGAGATCTAAATCTTATTTTGGATCTTGCCCTCAATTCATACCTTTAAAATGTTAAATGGTCTGTATCCAGGATAGCTGTTCTTCAAGAGGCACATCACTGCTGACAACTCTAATCCTCATGTCCAGACAAAAATCTCCAAAGAGAAAACTCTCCTCTCCTAGAGAGAAATAACTTTAACAGAGCTGATCATGTTAATTACTGTAATTATTCTTCAAAAGGAGTTTACTAGAACAACTTCCCATGGGAAAGAAAACCCACTTCTTCAACCTTCTCTACCTTAAGATAAATACACGTAGTGATAATATACTTAATAAATGGGAAAAATGTTTTTGAGAGGCAGATGGTTAAACAAAGATAATTTCTAACTTAGTGCACTTACGGAAGTTTGTCAGATATTGTACTAAGTCTGCTTAACTGCCTAAGTAGGATACAATAGCTCTAATGATTTATCTGCACTGAACAGTGATCTGAACCAAGCGTACCTGGTAAATGTATTTTGTACATTGCCAGGTGTAAGGATGTATAAGAATAACTCCCTGGATGAGACTGGCAAATTGGTGGAGTTAGGATCACAGAGGATGTTGGGTAACCTTTCAGAAAGTTAATTGTTTCAACAGCTACTGAATCCTGTGGATGCCTTTGGAAAGTTGGTAGGTCCTAGGATCATTTCAGATGTGAATAAAAGAACGTGACAGTCAAATCCAGGTGACAGGCAAACAGAAGCCTGTCGAAGAAGTGGAATAAAGCATAGAAACACAGAGAATGGAGCAGAAGAAGGAAATAAACCTCTTCACAGTTTATTTCTTGGAATATGATCCAAACTGTTATAGGAAATGAAACTTCAAGCCTTTCAGTACTTGTTTATTGCTGTTATTGGTGACAGGATAGATGCTGGAAGGAGCAGGAGAATCTGTAAAGGAAAACATTACTAGCTGAGATATTTGTTTAATTTAAAGATGTGAAGATATATCTAAAAAAGAGTTCTCTTTCATATACACTCCAGGTAGTTTATATCTTCGCTAAAGAAAAAGCTTTTCTTCAAGCAATCTTTCCCTAGACGTAACCATGCCTTCTCTGTCACGCTCTTAGAGAGAGCCTCAGCAACAGAAAAGTTTGCTTCTGAACCTCCTAACATATTCTTCACCCTTATGTCCTGGTTTCAGCTGAGTTAGAGTTACTTTT
>VYZW01013997.1:46439-60763 GCA_013401315.1 Balaeniceps rex | reverse complement strand
TTGCTATTTTTTTTTTTTTTTTTAAGAATATGACTGATATACAATAAAAAATGTGTTGCAAGTAGACCAGAATTGGAGGGGCTGAAAGGGCAGGAGGAAAACATATTTATGTCCTGTTGCTGTGTAGTTTGAATACTTTGCCAATCAGAGAAAAAAAACAGGAGAAAACACTGCATCATTCCCAGTGATGCCAACTGCTTACTGGGAGGACTGAAGAATATTGCATCTGGGAAAATTTTTGAGGGACTAAGAAAAACTGGACCTACCAAAATCAAGAAACAACTTACCAGAAAAAAATGTTTGCTCAAACAAATAAAATGATACTAGGTTATTATGATGGAAACCTATATGCTTTCCCATCCTAGTAGTTGGTTGTATTTTATAATACTATTTAAACAGAACAAATACTTTTTATAGCTGCTCAAAGTGCTAATGCAGAGAAAACGCCAGCAGCAGGAGCATCCTTCCTCCTCTTCAGTCCCTTTCTTTTGCTTTCAAATGTGCCTACCAAGATTTTAAAGTCCTGAGACACAGCTCAGCCAAGTTTTCAGAAGCCAGAGACCACAGCACAGAACTGAGACACTAGCAGGTAAAAATAGGAAAAAAACCATTACCATGTGATTACAGAGCAAAAGCTCACATTACCGCCAGACAAATTATGCCCATGTATTTGTCCTTCTGCTTTCCTCCTGAGTTCATCAGAGCAGCCACAATACAAGGAAAAAGTAAATCTAATTAATATAAGCAGTCCTTGTTCCTGATACTTTGTCTATCCTCCCATTTTTCATGTCTATTATGTGCTATGTCATTTTTCTATTTAGATTAGACACTCTGACAGAAGCAGTTTTTCCTTTAGGTTTGCACAATATCCAGTAAAGGTTGGGGGAGAGGAGAGGTAAATTTTGGCAGGATTCTTTAAAACAAAAATGTTAACAAAGTTGATATATCTGCTCACAAGAAGAAGGATAAATCTTCCAAATGAGCGATCCCATTCTTCCATCTATTATTCCTAACCATACTAGCTTCCAAATACAAAACAAAGCCTGTTTATGTTTTTCTGTTAACTTCCTACTTACTACTGCTTGACTTAATAGGGATATAGTACTAGAATATTGGACACACTGCAGCTGTGATATTGAGAAAGAAAACTGAAGAAAAGGTGTGGATGTTGCCAAAAAAAAAAAAAAAAAAAAGGATTGGACTCTTTTTGGTTTCTTTTGCTACAGCTAGGCAGAGGACTGCTGGCTCCAAAATTGTTAGTCTCTGTGTCAACTGCAACATCTTCTCAGACTACGGAACAATTTTCTTTGGAACACTTTAGTAAACTTCGATGCCCTTTTCTGGGGACTTTAAAGATTGGTGATTTCCCTAAATCATTGATATCCTCCTTCATTGCCCCTGACTCTGAACAGAATACCTTTCGTTTTAGAACAGTAATCTTCCGTTTTGCTAGAGAAAATACCTTCCTTTGAAACTGAGTTACAGGATGGAGCCATGTAAACTTCAGCCCAAAAGAATGCTTTGTATCCCAGCACAGGCACAAGTAGGGTCTATGCTTACTTAGATCATCTCAAGGTCATTTATGGTCAGAGATATTATTACGTAATTACTACACCTTTCCATCTGTTTTTAGCAGTCATCAACTATAGCTGAAGAAATGCTTGCTATTTCATATTCACGCATAAGCCTATTGATTATTTCTTCCTTATTTAATTTTGTTTGTCAACTAGCCTTAGAAAAGATTATTTAAGTTGCAATATTCTACTGAAGAATTTGATAAGTCAGAAGAGACACAACTCAAAGCTTGACTTTTACATGTTTGCTTCGGCTTGTAAGCCTCACAGTTTGAAACACTCCCTTTTTCTTCCTGACAGACAAACTTGATATGACATTTACTGTAACATGATTAACTCCGGTGCCATTTTCACAAAGTCACTTTTAGAGTATATTCATACTTTTTTTTAAAAAGAACTGCAAGCAGGAGGATGGATATTGTATAGCATCTTGAACAAATTAAAAGCATAGAAAGCATACTTAGAAATATTCTGGGAAAATTTCCACAACCAAGAGAAGAGTCTTGTATTAGAGGTTCTGAGCTATGTCTATGTGTAAGGACAGAAGTTATGGAGGTGAAAAAAGTGCTACATTTTTTCCTTGCTTTATTTTTTACAGTTTTGAATTCTCTGGTTAGTAATAGTATTGGATTTTCTTTCTCCTTCCTCCCTCCCTGCACTCCCTCCTCCCTTTCATCCCCTTCAACTATATTGAGGCTGCCTGATCAAAACAAATTACAGGACAGCCTTATAAATTAGTTACAGTAGACTAATGTCTAATGGTGACATGTCTGTTTTGCCATGGTGATGCTCATCCTCCAGAGGTAATGTCACCTAGGTTGTCAGACAAGCAACAGCATTTTCATAAATAATCCATGTGATGCTAATACAGGATGATTTGTGATGCCTTATAAAAAGTTTGGTTGGGTTTGATTGAGTTTCCCTCAAGATACTGTATAGTTAACACTATGACCTGATCTGACTTGTCTGACTCTGATTTCTGAAAAGGGTACTCTAAAATACTGGTGTGCAACATGAAGGCACTATGTTACCCAGACACAGCTACACTGGTAATACACAGAAGACTGTAATATTCTGCATGTATCTCTGGCTAGATCAAAAATTCACAAATGCATTAAAATACCTATAGAGCTAAAAAATCGGTCTGACATTTTTCAAGCGTGGGTTTATTGGGTGAGGAGACAAAACAAAGAGAGTTGAATCTCTTCCCCCCAATTACCATGGCCTAACACTGTTTGCATGCTTCAGTTCACATGACACTGACCTGTCGTTCAGCTGCACAGCCCTCTCTCACCCCCTCTGCCCAACCCAATCATGGCCAATCTGGACCCAATTTTACCTTTCAAAAATGCAAACATCCACGCTGGTACTAAACAACAGCTAAAACTACAGAGGGAAAATGCTTTGTGATTAATCTAATGAGGTTATATACCTTATTTGTAGAATATCACCTCCTTTCCAATTAATAAGGGCAAAAGTGCAAACACACAATTGTAATATAAATGAGTCCCTAACTCCGGTTTACAAATCTGAGCCAGAAGCTCATTGTAATACTTGAAAAATCTCAGCATGTTCCCCTACCAGAAATGTTGAGCTAGAGACCACCACCAACCTACACGTGTCTCGATGCAATTGGTCTTAGTTCTACTGGCTGATGGGCTACTTCTGGTTAAGGACATCCTGGGCTTTCCATATGTGCTGCAGTTACTTCTCCCCTTTGTTTAATAGGACATGTTTTGCCAATGTCTTGATGTACATCCCAGGAAATTACACTGGCTTCACTGTTGTCACGCAGAGCTGGCCAGTCCTGTGAAAACAATGTGGTTCTTATTTTGAAAAAAGTATTAACTATAAGTGTGGTGCTTAGCGTTTCTGCAGCACTTTTCAGGGTATGACTGAGGTATGATACAGTTTAATACTCAACACTGTTTGAAGGAAAGAAATTAACTAGATCTTTAAAAACCATGACATATTTTCTTGAGGGTCAGAGTGTATGTGTGCATGGGCATGAGAAGATTCAAACAGTAACTGAGAGGAAAGAAAGAAAATGTGCAGAAAGATAGAGGACAGAGGACAGAGTGCTCAGCTTAGGAAGAAGATTTTAGTATGGACTGCCTTTACCAAAAGATGAGAACCAGGAATGCCTTCTCAGATTTCCTATATTCTCTGTGTTTTTTACAATGCGGCTTATGATGCAAACGCTCTAATACCCATACATAGAAATCAAAGGACTATTGAAAAATCCTGCAAGAGCTCCAGCAAATATGGCATTCCCCTCACACTCTGATCAAAGGCAACAATATAATGCCAAAATAAGACAACAATTCAATACTGAGATCAAGCTATAGAATAACATCCAGGGAGGTAAGGATCAGCACAACTCTCTATTTAATAAGACCAGAAAGGGAGTTTTAATATTGCTGCAATTTGATCTCTTGGACATGCAGTTTTCTGAGTTGGTGGCATACCCAAGTCCCAGTGCTTCAGTCATGTAATTGCAATTGTTCCCCTTAAATCCTTAAGCTCCACAATAAGCTGACAGTTGTAGAATCCGACAGCACTCCTGGAGAAATGGAGACTTTCTTTGGTAAAGTGTTGGTGAAATTTGTTTTTTGAAAAAGTCAATGCTTTTTAGAGACCAAAGCTTTTCTCCCAAATGTTCCCCCAAAGCTTTGTGGAAACAAATGAAGCCATCTTGATAAATAGAGGACTCCATTTTTCAACATCTGGACTCCGCCATGCTTCCCCTCTGACATTATAAGGTGCTCCAAGAGCACTTAGACCTCATAAAGCAATTCACAGGTGAAACCGAAACAATTCTTCCTCGAACCTGAAGTGTCACTTCAATTAGACAATATCCACCTTGAAATCAAGACTATTAGACTACTTTACTTCTGGTGAGTTATCCCAAAGGATTAATGTAGCTCTTAAGCAGTCTGTGCCTCCAGTCATCAGTGCATATCTTTAGATTTCAATTAGGACTTCTGTTTACAGCTATGGTGAGAGAGGTCCAAGATATACAGATTGCTCAAGCCAGTTTTCTGCATGACAAGCAGCTTCTCTTTCACAGCAGTGCACAAAGACCTCAGAGGAGTTTCTCTAAAGCAACACTCCTTGGCTTAAGCAATATTTGATACTGCCCCTGCTTATTCCTCTAAAGCCATTTAGTCTTCTTGGAGGACACACTGACACATCAGAAGAACAGCTGCTGGAGTTTTTTCTTTGCCCTCTGTGGACAACCAGTCACACAGGCTCTAGCAGTTTTACTTACTGGGCTGTTTCACAGCTGTAGATGCCTGCTCCTCCAAGGGGTTTTGACACCGACTAGAAGGGACTGTGGTCAATTTTTCATTAGCTGCACTTTCACAATAATGACTCCTCTCTTGAACTCACGATTTGGTACAGCCTGTAACAGCTTTTCCAAACATAATTTCCAGCTGGATATTTGTAGTTTAAGACATTTCAACAAGCACACTGGCATAGTCCTTTATTCATAAGAGTTTTATTAATATAAAGACCTTGTGAAACAAGAATTCTAATTTTAATTGCTTGAAGAGAAACTTTATGCACTAATTAAAGGCATCTTTAAAACCAGATGTGCCCTCCCTATTCCAACACAGGTATCTAACTATTATAAAGGAAAACAATAGTCCCATAAATGTCCCATCCTATGATATTTTCAGACGATATCCACCCTTAGGACAGCAACCATGAAAACATTGAGCAACCTGGAAAGATCTCACTTCACACATACACTGTCAGTGCCCTGAGGAACTGCCAGCCCTGACTGTCCCTGCCCACCCTTCCCAGGACCTTCCCCCACCCTGCCTACGGCCCAGGACCCCATTTCAGACCCCCACAGGGCTGTCAGTCCCTAATTCAGCTGTGCTGTAGGTCTCCCAAAAACAAAACATCAGTTAACTTCCAGAGAACTGGAACCCTAGTTAGAAAGGATTTTGGGGATAATGGTTGAAATCTCTTAGGGTAGGCTTATGGTCAAGATTTTCCTGGCAGTTATATACTGCTTAGAATAAGAGACTGGAAGATGAAAGCAAGCAATCACTGTTTCTAAAGCAGAAAAAAATGTATACCAACATCTGTAACTGAGCAACATAGGAAACAGAGCTTCATACAGCAGCCATTAAGCTAAGGGACAACGTTAGCTGCTGCTTCCTAGTCAGTAATCATTGCCAATGGATTTTCTCCCTTAGACCAATTTTTTTTTTTTTAAAGAAAAGTCAGATATTAATCATGTTCCCAAAGAAAGTGTTCTCCTGCCCCCCATTAGCACCTGTTAATGAGATGCATATTCACATGTCCCAGTATTAGCTTTACCCTGCCAGTTGCATCAGGGCTCTGTTCTTCCCTGACGTAACTTGAATACATGCTAGATGAATACTAAAAACCTATTAATTTCTTTAAAAACTAGCTTCAAAAAAGTCCTTTGTGCCAATTAATGAAGCATGCTAGAAAGAATCAAAACAGTGTTTTTCTGCATGGCACTTGTATGGCATATTCACAGGCTGTCGCAGATCTTTTCCATAATTGGATATACTTTGGATGGGATACTGTTTTCCAAGAGCTACTTTTTTCAGCCCTTCTCAGACTGAATTGAATACAAAGGCCCAAGGCACACAAATTATCCAAGCAGTTCATGTCTTTGGAGGAAACACAGGATGCGATTAAGGTACGGTTTACTCAGGAAGAGAATACTGGCTGTGTTTCACAGGAAATTCTGCTTCAGTAAATTTTATTTCAGTTGCCAAGTTTCATTCTGTATGCAAAATTGCAGCTGATCTAGAGCAAGGCATGGAAAGTAGGGATGATCCAACAAAGACAGTTGTTTATTACAAAACTACTCAGTTATGGGAGGGATATAAAGAGTGTCAGATCAGCTCTTTAGCAGGTCAATCATAGAATCATAAAATGCTTTGGGTTGGAAGGGACCTTTAGAGGTCATCTAGTCCAACCCCCCTGCAGTGAGCACGGACATCATCAACTAGATCAGGTTGCTCAGAGCCCCGTCCAACCTGACCTTAAAGGTTTCTAGGGATGGGGCCTCCACTACCTCTCTGGGCAACCTGTTCCAGTGCTTCACCACCCTCATTGTAAAAAATGTCTTCCTTATATCTAGCCTAAATCTCCCCTCCTTTAGTTTAAAACCATTACCCCTTGTCCTGTCACAACAGGCCTTACTAAAAAGACTGTCCCCATCTTTCCTATAGACCCCCTTTAAGTACTGAAATGCTTCAGAAAATATTGCAGCTAACATTTCTGCATATTCCCATTCAAATTCCATGACCAGAGACATCCATTCCTGAATTTTATTAATATTTTAGGTGTGAAGATGGATGACTGGATGTCTTCCTACTCTAGAAGTTTACCTTCCTGTTTACCTGTTTACCAGAAGGCCTAGATTTTCAATACATTTTTCTGAATGGTCCTAAAAGTTGTCACATTATTTTCTTAATTCTTCTCCTTATTCCTCTTTTAATCCTCTCCTTACATTTCTGTTTCAAAGTCTGCAAGATGGTTTCAGTGAGACAATTTCAGTGATCAAACACCTCTCAATATGAGTGTGGAATTGCCAGAATTGTGTTCAGTCTGAAGGTAAGAAAGATCCCATATTGTACTATGAAAATACCTCAAGAGTTGTTTGAATATAAAAAACCCCTGATCTTTATGGTGATTAAGTGGCAATAAAAGTGAACATAAAAAAATCCTGATATTTGCTAAAACAAGGTATTTTCCCAAACATAAAAAATGTTGTCACATTAATATCCAGCAATACCATCTTTATGATATTTTTTAAAATTATAAAACTATTTCATCTTTTTGTAAGAAATCAAAACTGTAGTATATTTATTTATTATTTACTTCCTGAGAGGAATAAAGCTCATACAGATTTGAGAAGAGTTAGCTAAACATAAGGAAAATAAATACTAGTTTCTTAAATGACTTTTTAACCAATCAGAGTGCATCCCCTGAATATGGAATATGACTGGATAAAATTGCTCCAGTCTTCAGTATTATTGTCATTTGAGAAAGCAAACAATAGAAACCTATTTTCAGTCAGTTGTGAGCCAGCAGTTGTTTCAATGATGTAACCATATCTTCTATATTCATGAGTGAAGATAACTACAGAACATTCCTAATCCTTCAGTGAAAAATACAATACGCAGTCTCCCTCCCTGTTTTTGTTCATCCCTGTACAAACACAGACAGCTACCTCTCAACTAAAAGAAGTACAGTCAATTGTCTTGTTATGTTCCTTTTGCATTACAGATGCATTAGAGCTCTGCTTAGGTTTCATAATTGAGTTATAGCAGTCATCCACATATTAGATTCTAGGCTGAGCTTTGGCAAGACTAAATAATAGATTGAAAAATACAATTATTGCTTACCTACAGAATTCCTTTGCTTGGGAGGTAAAGCATATCTATCAGAAAAGTTGGGGTTTTTTTTCCTCAGGCCTGTTCAATAAATGAACGTTACACCAGGATTCTTACACAGGGTATCTTTGAAATGGGTTTTGTATTGATTTTTGTAACTACCCTGTTAGATGACGTTATCCCTTAGTGTGTCATGTTTAGATGGGTCTGCCCGGAGCAGGTCACTGAGGTGATAACTGTCATTTGGAGGGACAGAAAAGCAATCATAGCTTTTTCATTACTTACTGTTTTCCCCCTGCAAGTGTGGGATCATTTGACATATTATGGCTTCTGTGATTTAAGCTGCATTCTGAAATTAAGTGCTAGAATATCAAGCTGTGGGTTTAGAAAAATAAACTTCATGTCAAAGAAACCACATGCCCTGTAGGTCACAACTAAGATCCAGAAGAAGTAACAGTCTTCAGCATTTAAAAAAAAACCAAACCAAAACAAAACCCAAACACACACACCCCCAAAAAAAATCCGCCAGAAAAGAAATATATTTTTATAAGAGGCATAAGAATCCAAAATTGTTAAAGTAATTGCACACTGCACTTCCTATGTAAATGAAAAATTGAAAAGCAATTTACAACATGAATCTCTTAATTTTCCATGCTAGAACAAAAACATTGTGGAAGTATCACCAATTTGTTAAAACATTCAGTAAGCCAATAACAGTTGAACATTAGGGTACAAAAAGAAGCCAAAAAGTGGTTTTTACCAGCATTCAGAAAAACTGCCACACTCCCCTGCAAAGCTTTTGTGAGTGTGACCAAGTTTCTAGGAAAATCTAAGGCGAGTTTTAAATCAAACCAAACTCATTTTAAAACAAATCTGTATTAACACATAGTTGCTGACAGAAAATACAGAATATGGTAGTTATTAAACTGGTTTGATAGAACAAGGAAATTTGTTATACAAATTTGTACAACAAATGTTATACAACAGCTGAGCTGCTGTGGTTTAACCTCAGCTGGCAACTAAGCACCACACAGCTGCAATGCAACTGCTCACCACCTGCTGACCGATGCCCAGCCAGTCCCCGAGCAGCGATCACTGCCCCCCGGCCAACTCCCCCCAGTTTCTATACTGAGCATGATGTCATATGGTATGGAATAGCCCTTTGGTCAGTTTGGGTCAGCTGTCCTGGCTGTGCCCCCTCCCAGTTTCTTGTGCACCTGGCAGAGCAGGGGAAGCTGAAAAAAAAAGTCCTTGACTAGTGTAAGCACTACTTAGCATCAACTAAAACATCAGCGTGTTATCAGCATTATTCTCATACTAAATCCAAAACACAGCACTATGCCAGCTACTAGGAAGAAAATTAACTCTATCCCAGCTGAAACCAGGACATGAGCTTTTGCAATTTTTAAAAATTTATCAAATACCAAGTTAAAAAAGATGTTAATTAGTTAATAAACTAGTTATCTGTCCCAGATAAACTTTTATATGCAAACTTTTTTTCTGGTGTATTTTTAAAACCAAGGCACAAAGCCAAAGTGTCCCTTCCCCAATTCATCTTGAACACTTACTATGTAAGAACTGTTCATGTATTTTAGGGAATGGCCCTTAAACTGTCAGATTTAACAAGTTTCATTTGTTCAGAGTCTTTTTTTATGATCAAAATCACATTTTATTCACAAGTCAGATCATACGTCCCTTACATGAAACTTATTTTCACAATTCTCAGTCTTTAATTCTCTGAAAGCTCCTGGTACTATAAAATGTCATTATAGCAATGTTCATGTATTGTATGGTCATTGGATAGAATGCACAAACAATCCTGGAAGCAAGGACTGGCAAGCAGTATTTCAAAATATCCTACATAAATGTCAGGTTACAGAACTTGCTCTCTCTTGTCTTCTTTCTCACTCTTCAAACCCTGTGAACATTGAAGGTTTTGCCATATAGAGGAACAGTTTCAGCCCAAGGCGATGATCGTAGTCTGGTGGTTCAAGTACCCTCTAAAGAGCAGAACATCTTGGTCTGAACAGCTTTAGGCTGAGGAATCCAGGCCATCCACACGCTGTGCAAAGGTTTTAAACATGAGGTTATGTCCTTCTACTATATTTTCAAGGAGCAAGTCTAATCTATTTCTCCAGAAGAAAGCTTAAAATTCTATTTTATGATTCCAGAGTGGATGAGGTTCCCAGACTCGAGAGAGAGACAGGCATACGCGTATGCTCAAGCATGTCTGTCTGGGCTAGTCCTCAGTAGCTCCCTCCTTAGCAGTCAATTTGGATTTCATGCTGAAAAGCTTAAATCACCATACCATCTGTGGGGACCACAAATCACTAAGACATTAAATACTAACAGACAGGGATAAAATTTTCAACAGGTAACAAAGTCAACCAAACACCAAAACCATGTCACAAAACACAAAAATGTGTTGCAAAACAAAGTAAAACAAACATCATCACCTTACCCTTCCAGTTTCCCCACAGCAAGATAAGTAACTAACAAAATAACACTTTTTTTTTAAAACTAGACAACTATTACATTAATCTGTGCTGAAGTGGTTACGGACATTTTCTTCCCAAACTCCTAACCCCCAAAATTGATGAAAGTCATAAAGTATTGTTAATCTTCATTTACCTTAAAATGTCCCACAATAGATTTGCAATCTTGCACCTAAAATTAAAGCCTTTAATAGATGTCATTTTACATTTTATATATGGGTCTTGTAAGTAAAGCTTCTTTTAGGATGCTATCTCACATACTTAGGAAAAAATTGACCATAAATAAAATAAATCATTTTTAAAATATGCTCAGAAGTACTCTACTTACTTGGTGCTGATTAAACATAATTGGACAGTTGAAAATGGCCATAAAAATATAAGGTGGTCAAGTTACACACTTCTCTTTTTGTTGGATATTTGAACTATTTTTGAATATTAACACTGTTTAAATAACTACAGTATACAAAATCAAAGGAATAGATGTTATCTGAATTGAAAAGTAAGCATTTGGCAGATCTCATAACCAAACGCATTGAGAAAGAAATTGGTGGGATTATTTCTAGTGAATAATACTGATCAGTGTATTCAGTAATTCTATCATTCATAAGAAATAACTGATCAAGTTTATTGACGACACAGAGATTGGTTGACTAAAAATAATGATGAGAATAGGTCTCTTATTCAGAGATATCCAGATCACGTGGCACCATGGGTGTATTCAAGTAACATGCATTTTAATATACATTTAATACATTCAGTATTCAGCCAGAGGCATGTTTTGAGAGAGCTCAAAAACAGGTTTCTGATGGAACGCTAGTCACAATCTTATTAATTATGAAAACTTTTTTTTTTCATTCTGAGGACAGTTTTAAATTTAACTGTTTAAGATTTAAAAGAACTTTTGCATTTTTCTTTTTCATATTTGCAGGAAAATATATTGCTGGGAAATATTCAAACCCAGTTGCTTTCATTTAGTATTTTTTTCATTGGTTTTCATATGCAAAGTCTTCTGGTTTCTGGATGTCATAAAATTCAAATCGCAGGCATACATTTTTCCATTGGAAACAAATGAAATCATATTAACATTGATTACTGCAGTCATTCTCTGAGATTCTAGAGGAGTTCTGAGAATCAAAGCTTTTTCAAATGATGCAAATAAGCCTTACTAGAAATATCCACTGTTAAATATAAGGAATTAATAAAATATGTACACTATTATTTTCAACCATTAATATGCTTCCTCCAAAGGGAAACTAAGAGAGTATTGTGAAGAAAACTTGATTGTCCCTACAGAAAGCTATAACTGTGGGTTAACTGTCAAGGAAGTATGACAATACTATCCTTTTTTCACTGACATTATATTTTGAAAACACAGAATATTAAATCAGGATACTATCAGTTATTCTTCCTTACTTAAATTCAAGCCACAAAAGGTGGTGAAAATTGAGTGAAATTGACATTTTTGAAGTTCTCAAATCTCTTTCATAATAAACAATTAGTTGTTTGGTTTTGTTTTTTTTTTATTAAGCATACTTTCTTTTCTACCTTACTGGGTCATAGACTTGCCAAACGACTTTACATTGCATCACCTTAAATGTGCATTATTGCCTATCATGTCAACTTTCAGAGATATAATTCCAAAAATGTATTCAGGTTGTTTAAAATCCATGCATATAATTCTGATAGAGAAACACTATAAGAATCTACTGTAAAAAAATCCATTCAAACACAATATATTTATAACTTGTCACAGACTATTAATATGCATCATCCCAACAAAGACTCTCTTTGTTCCAAACCGAAAGTGGAAGAACTGAGTGAAGCTGCGAGGATTCTTGATCCACAGGCTTCTGTTGTTCATTCTTAAGCCAGCATGGCTTCTTTTTCATGGATATACTTATTTACTTTGTCTTCTTTCAGGAATGTAAAAGGAGTTTAAAGTAGCTTTATCTGGGCTGCAAGATTGGGTTAATAAGATTATAACAAATCTTTTCAATTCTTCAGTCATCTTGCCTTGGGTTTGACCATGTGGTCTGAGGAAGCCTTTGAGCTTCAGCTGAAATAACTTTCGCATTTCTCAAAATGCAAACTCCTTTATTAACTCCAAGCTTCATTAATAGAAGCCAACTTCTAGAGAGCCATTGTATACTCACCATAAAATTATTGCAGCTACTTTGCAAGTCTACTCTGTCTTTATGACATAACTGAGCAGACGACCCCATTATGTCTAACTGGGTTCGAGAAAGAGGCCAGATAGATAGGAAACATTAGCACAACGTACTCACAGATTTCAAGATGTTCCATACGCTGAGGTAGCACTATGCTTCTGGGAGCCTTGGACAAAGGTTAAGCCACACATTTCTTCTTCCTCATATCCACACAGTGTCTGGCTTGCTTACTACCTATTTTAACCTAGCATCAACCATGTCCCATTCTTCTCCCATTCCCTGTCAGAAAATTCTCTAATTTTTTGGCAAAGCATGTACCCTTTTTAATATAAACAAACCTTTTTGAAGAAATATCAAATATTTCAAGGACATTAAGTAGCTTTACATCATGTTCACTGGATACTACCCAAGAGACAAACCTACCCAAAAATCTGAAAAGAAAAAAGAATATTACAGTGTCCTCTTTATTTTTCTAAAATTTCCCTATAATACAGTGACACACCATTTCTGTAAGATCTTCTATTAAAACAGTATTTATTTTACTCCCTCTATCCTTTTGTAGACAAGACTTTCCACAAAGGAATTTGGTTGAATGCATGATTTTTGTAATATGTTACATTTTAGGAAAAGAAAAAAAAATATTTTCTATAAATAAATGGGATTCAATGCACTTAATAGAAAGGGAAGAAATTAAATTGCCGGGAAGTCAGTACCGGTCATTCCAAACATTGAGCTACACATCTGTTCTTAGCTTATGTTAGTTTTGTCAATAGTTGTGATCCATAATACTAAACACTAAAAAGTGTAGCTGTTTGTAAACACAGAATACCAAATTTTTAAAATGGCTCCAGTGGCGAGAAGTATCTGGGGAACTCCAGATCATTAGATATGGCACCAAACCTGAGTAAACCTGTAGAAACTATTAATAAAGCATAGAAACAATGGACTCAAGGACACGTGATTTAGTGGGGAAGAAATAACCTGGTATTCATAGAGAAGCACCATGCTTACAGGTTATTAATGATCTCTGTAGGACTGAAGGTGAGGGTGACCTGGCTGGCATACTATATTTGGATTTTTACAAAGTTATCTGCCACATCTCTCGTGGTAGGCTCTAAAAGAAATTAAAATTCCAAGGAGTGACACAAATACCCATTTGTATATTACGGAACAAAAAGTAGGATAAATGGTGATTCTGTAGGGGTAGGTCAACAGTAGAGTCTGGTAGGAACCTGCACTAACATCTGCAGTGTTCAAAATAAGCTGATGTTACTAAGTTATTCAAGGTTCTAAGGTTAGAATAGATAAATGGAAATGCCTGCTACAAATGTTAACCATTATTAAGGGGAAAATAGAGGGTCAAATCAGGTGCCATTCTGGTCCCACAAAGTGTAAAATAGCACTGGAAGAGGTAGAGAGAAGGATGTGTGGCACAGTTTCCATACAAAGAACAGTTAAAGAGATAATAACTCTGCCATCTGGAAGAATGATAACAAAGGTCTATAAATAGATTTATGAGAAAGTGATATAAAATCAAGAGTGGTCTGGGTGAATCAAAATCATGAACTATCATGTTTAAAAAGGGCAATACTGTATCACATAATGAACACAAAGAGCAAACACAGAAAATCCTAGATATGTTCATGGAAGAAAAATCAGAAAGATACTGCCTCTGACTCACCAAGCCCACACATT
>VYZW01013997.1:0-11912 GCA_013401315.1 Balaeniceps rex | reverse complement strand
TCCAAACCTCAAGAAAATCTGTGTGTGTTCATGGAAATGACAAAGGAATTTATTTCATATTTTCAAATATAAAAAGAGGCAACTTTAGAAAAATACAATATTTATAAAAATTTACTTACTGCAAGCTGGGATCCCTCTTGGCATACCTGCATGCAAGCACTGTCTATGAGTAATGCATCCACTGATTGTGCTGGTGCACTGGGGGGAAGGGGAAAATACAGAGATTCACAAAATACGTATCTCAGTAACCATAAATGAAGCAAATCCACTTTAGCTTTGCTGTGACCTCCAGGAAGCAGAGCATGAACTGCTTTGATTTATCACAAAATTGGAGCTTGCATCTAGAAATGTAAGTGTGAGATCATTTACTTAAAAGCTGTAGTCATCACCAAAATCTTTAAGGAGCCTGATCCTGAGGCAAATTGCTGATGTGCTGATGTGCTAAGGCCCAGAAAGCAAGTCAGACTTCCAGGATGCTTTACAAATATGGCAATATTGACAGGCTGTAAATTGGTTTCTTCGTGCGTGCTGCCTAGACAAATAACCCTTAAGGAAAGCGTGACAATAGCATAAGTCACCAAATACATCTCACCAGGCCTCTGTGCAGATGTAACTCTTCAGAATAAAATAAACCAGCTATGCTAGTTTTGGAGACAAGGTACTCTTACTTAGTTGTGAACTAAACCACCGCCTGGCACAATACAATCTCTTCCCCTGCGGTAGGCTTTGTCTACAAAACATGAAACCAGTACCTTCACAGATGACAATGGATCCAGAGCAGGAGTGGGACGGACATGGATTTAGTGAAGAAGCGTACTGGCCGCTAAGACAATCCAGGTAAAGCAGTGCCACGCATTCAGGTATGCATAGAGGAACAATGATTTGTGAGACCTCCAAGCTCTATGTGTTTCTGGGCCGTGGAGGTCAACACAATATTTGCCACAATATCTTTAGATGCGATGTCCCTTTGGTCGGAGCATTTGCACTTCTGGCAGACAGAAGTTAGAGAGTGACCCTTGTTTCAGCTCCACTGACCAATGACCCATCATCTTTTTCCAAGTATGCCTCATTACTGCATTCTGTGTTTTATAGCAAAATTACCCAAATAGAGAACTGTTAGTAAAACATGAAATAAATGTTGAATAACTTTTGACTTCTTACAATTACTCTCTAGTATCATCCTTTCAGTAATTTAAAGACCAACAAACACAAAGCACGCATTGAACCAGATTTTACAAAAGGAGCAGGACAATGGAACGATAAAATAAATTTAAAAAAAAAAAAAGTTTAAGTCATTTTTTTTCTCAGTAAGCTGATTCAGAACATAATCTTCAAAACCAAACAGCATATGATTAGTATGTGCACAGTTATGTACTAAGAGTCCATATAATAAGTGTTTGTTATTGTTAGAAATGCCTGCAGTACCTTATCTTCTGTAATATGCTAATAACATATGCTGATTTCCAGAACAGTATCCAGTGTAGGCTAACTAATGGCAGGTATAAAAATATTTGCATAGATGAACAAAACTGTGTGTGGTAATATACTTGCAAATTTGTCTTACAGATGTCATTTCCAGACATGAAGACATGATAATTGTTTTCTAGCTATCTCTAATTAATTAGGAACCTAAAAAACTATTACAAATTGCCATCAACATATTTTAAAGCATTTTAGAAAGATATTCCTGAATTTTTCAGTCAATGTAGAAATGTAGTGATAATTCTGCTATTCATAATCCTTCTGAGATTGGTTTCCACAGCACACACTATACCTAGAATGAACTAAGACATTCTTTTTTCTTCTTAAAGATATCAGTGCTTTCCAAGTTTCCAGTACATATTTTCTTTTTAAGTTATTTTCCTATGGGGAGAGAAAGGCAGCTTCACAGCCATTTTAAATTTATTTTTGCAAAAACATACAGCAGAGTAAATCAAAATTGAACTACCCCACTCCCCAAAATTAAAAGAGAGACTTATATATCCTGTGTATATGGCAAAATACTCTGCCAATACAGCTCTCTGGCACCATGCTACCAAGTCATACACCCTCTTGTGTTCACTTTCTCTGAACCCAAGGATTTTGCATTCATGACTGCTCTGTTGCCCAGCTTCAACCAGAAAAGGGAGAATCAGTCCTTTCTAGTCAGCCTCATGAAGCCTGGTGGTTATGCTACATCTCTATGTGACATGAAAGCTATGAGCTTGAACCCATTCAGGCCACGTCACTTTTTGGTCCAGCTCAGTCACTTTTTGTTAAAGCTCAATCAAGACAATTAAAACAATTGTCTGGTCAATGTAGAAGAAACTCAGACACCTAATTCAACACACTGAAATCTATTCCTGAAAGGCATTACTTAATTTCTAAGTGTTGTAGAATTAAGTAATCTTTTTGCTATTTTTTTTCCTAATAACTGTATCCATCCAAAACGCCCACTTCCCAATGACTACATTTTCAGAAGATGTTCCGTAAATGTTGTTTTCTCAGTTCCTCACATTATGTTCATAGAGCATAATATTTTTAGTATGTTACTATTTGCATTGACTTAAAGCTACAAACACAGAAGTAGCGTTTATATTAAGTTTTGTGCAGATACAAATCTTGGTAGGAGAAAGCATGACCAGTATCAATGGAACAGCTTTAAACATTAGCCTGACTTCTTAACACACAATTAAGCTTAACTTATGAGGGTTTATGAAATCTGACAGGTCTGAATTGGGAAATTGAGCAAAATTTCTTTTAGAATAGGGCCATTTTCTTGTGGAAATTGGCTTTTTATATTCCTGAGTGATTCCTTTTTAACTTGGCTATTTTTTTTATGTGAAAGGTTTTGAAAAAAGTCTTTTTTTTTTTTTTCCCCCTTATTATGGAGTTGAAAGACTTTGCAAATATTCCAGTTTAAAAACCATAATGAATAATGCCAGGAAAAACGACACGACCACAATTTCAACACACTTCTTTCACCAAAAGCAGCACATATGACTTTGGCTACTCTACTTGGGAACATAGGCTGGGGATATTTTCCCTCCATTTCAGAAGGACATCCCTTCTGAGTTCTTCATCTCATGAATGTCCCCCATGAATAATTTCTCTTCCTGAAGTCAGCATTCCCCCTGAAGGCTGATTCATGGTGAGAGAGTCTTCCTCAAGTTCTGCTCTTCAGTGATTGAGGTCCCATGTTTATGGAAAGAAAAAAAATCTTTTGAGAGTCTCAGGGCATTGATATCTTGCATCTCAGCAAATTGCCATGGGGCAGAGCATTCTGGTGTTATCTGTTAATACCAGAAGGTGCAGTCTTATAGATTTTTATGTTAAGATGCAAAACAGTGGCACCTGGTGACTCCAGCTCCTTGAAGAGAAACAGTATTTTTGTATTGAGTCTGTTCCATTCCTGTATTCATCAAGTCACTTTGCTGAGCAAGAACAGATCAGTTAATTTTTTGGCCCAGCTTGCTGCATAGCCATATTAATTGGAATTTTCCATGAAGGATTTATAGGGCACAGTTAAAATGAAATATACTTGCTAACACCTCTGCAGAGGAGTTTATATTAGAAAATAGATGAGGACTAACTGGGTTCCCTTTAGAAAACAAATGTACATGTATACACTGCACATTGCAAACCAGATAACATACATTGTTCAGGGTATAAATTAGACACAGGGAAAAAAATAAGGAGAAAAGAAGATCAAGAACTTAAATCTGAAAAGCTTCCAGTTGTCTTTTCCAGAAAAATAATAATGCAAAATATTTTTCTACTTGTTTTTTTCCCCCCACAAAACAGCTACCTCTCAGCCACCAGGTGGTAAAGTTTCACTCTAAATAAAGCATTGATGGTATGAAAAAACAGCTGCAAAAAACCAAATGACAGTCAGTTCTGACTGTCAATCTACACATTTAATGAGAAACTCTGCTCGATTTAATGAATCCTGGTGCTTCAGTCTACCATCACTTTAAGTAGAACCTGCATACACAACTACATAGTGTCAATTTGAGGCATACGTTATGGCAGTACAATACACCTCTGAAAGGAGAACTTCATTTTCTGAACTGTTAACCATATAAGCAACTGTTACTAATTTACTGTGAGAAATGTGTGTGAAAATGTATGTGCACATGATTGGCTTGGTGAGACGGCTTGAAAATGTTTAATCAAGGCTGAATAATTCTGTGTCTGTAGTAGCAGTTAGATTAAAAACAATCAAAAGAAAAAATAATACTATCACTTCACCAGTGTGTCAGGGGTGAAAGTCTAATTAGTTTGTAGTTGAAGATAAACTCACTTCACTGTGAACTGACTAGTTGAAATTTGGGGAGGGATTCATTATCTTGGGCTTGACCTTTGATTCCTGAGTCTGATAAAACCAGAAAAGAAGGACCCTTCTTCGGAAAGTGTATTTCATATGCGGGGGAAAAAAAGAAGAAAGAAAAAACTCCTTGACATCAGAACCAGGTGGCTGATTACAATGCCTAGGTCAGGACTGTTCACTCATTGTAAGTATACGGATATAATGTTGCCTCTAACAAACACTTATATTTACGCATATGTTTATCAGCCAGAAGCGCTATCACGAACAAAACACTCACATTATTTTAGAAATCCCTCTAAAATACTGCTCTTGAAATTCTGCAGAGAGTCACTGATTTTAGCAACGTTACTTGAATGCTGGCTCTGAACATCAAACTCACGCTCATTACAGACAGCCATGAACAAGCCCAGACCTCTCCCCCTCCACCCCACGCTCCCTCGCATAAACCCATCCTCGCACAGCTATAATGGACAGTAGCCCGGTTCCTCTCTGCGTGAGGCTGAGAACCGGCTCATGTAAATACAAGCCGGAGAATTTAGGTTGTGTCACGTAGCAAAAACAATGAGTGGAACAAATGAGTCGAGCAGCTCAGAGAGTTGGAAGTCTCTAATTACCAGACCCAGCCACAGACAAACACTGAAGGAGGGGCAGGCTATTTGCACCTAGTGCCACTCAACCAGGGTGACAATAAATTTATGAAAGGTCAAAGAACTTTCCATATGTAAAACTTGCGGTGAGAACGATGCGGGGCTGTCAGCCGGCCAGGGCTGCCAGGCCTGGGACGATGCTGCCACCTGCCGATGTCTCGCCGTCCTCTGAGGGTCACTTCCAGGCTCTGCTCCACTCTTCCAGCCTCACCGTTTCTGCGGATAACTTACACTCGTTCTGTTCTCACCACCTGACAGAATTTCCAGTTACTCATAGAGATTGTAACACTTACTTAGGACCTACGTGGGTCAGTTTGCCATCTTCTTGTCTGCTGAGAACCTGCTATCCTGCGTGCAACTGCAGTATCACTTGTTGGAAAGGCAAACGTAAATATTAGACAGCTACTACTTGCCTTTGTTAGATATAGCCTCCTTTTCTAAATAGAGCTTTCACATTTGTATCACTGTGGACTACAGTATGGTCCTTGCCAGCATGCCCCTTATTGCTTAGTTATCAGACTGTTGAAAATGGTTTTCTTATAAAAATGCCTGTCCCATAAATATGCAAAGACTTCCACATCAGGCTGTCTTAATGAAAATCTCTGTAATAGCAGTAAGTCTTATTTATAAAGTTTACACAGACATGTGTATAAATGCATGCAAATGCACACATAAACATACACAGAGAGAGAAAAGGATTAATAAAAAGATTTTTTTTAAAAAAAGCAATATAACTTAACCATATTCAAGAAATATTCTCTCTGTGAATTCCTTCTGCTATTTTTTTTGGACAATTCATCTAGCTCAAGCTAAAAAGTGGGGGAAAAACATTGCAACAACATTCTTATTGCAGTCTCTGGATTGTTCTGTATGTTCGGGTACCAGGCAGGACTCAAGCATCAAGGAGAGAAGAGCTGAATTACAGGATGAGCACTTTGGCAACTACTCCTGCTGCCCAACTGTACAGCAATGCAAAAAGCAGCCAGGCATCTGCTACAGCACCATCCATCTCTCAGATTCATCCACGAGCCATGCCTGGACAGCAAGAGGGGCTGCAAGAGCCACTCAATCAGCAAGAAGCAGGAGTAGGCTGCAAGGACAGTCCTTGATGGCACAGACGCAGGGGGACACTTCCCACTGTCTCTCTGGGGCTTTTGGGATGGCCTCCTGACCGGTCTGTGCCCTGCCAAGCTCCCTCTCCCCAGGAACAGCTTTGCAGGGGATTCTGCAATGCCTCACTCATGCCATTTCCGCGCTTGTACAACCCCATTGCATGGGTTCATCCACGTCACGTGGGGGTCTCTTTGTGAAGAAGGATCTGAAGCAAAGCTCCTTCCAAATAATTGTTTGAGTAAGGCAATCTCCAGTTGAACTCGCAACATTAACTCACCAGCTAAGCGTGTCCTGTGTGTCCTGCCCCTCCCCAGCGCTCACACACACGCACAGACACAAACACACATTTTCAAGTAGCTGTTGAAAAATGTCATAAGGTGTTTTGGAAGGACTACCTTGACCCTTCTCCCTCAAAATCTTGATTTTGTGTAATTATGTGTGTAAGACTGCTGAGGACAATGGCATCCCAAGTTTTCATTTAGCTCTGTTCTCTGCACTTTCCTGCAAATGTGTCTGAATTTTCATGTTCAGATGCTGCACATGCCACCATCACGTTTGCTTGCACTGCAATTACAACTAGGCCAGCACTAAGCCACAGAGTACTTTCAACTTGCAGCAACTGCAGGAGCCAACCCATCTTCACAAGACCAAGTGAAGGAAAGGCTCCTTCTAGCTGTGTAAATGCTTGCATCAACCTATGGTGATCACCGTGGTCAAACCCTAGAGGAAGCATGTGGTAGTGGCAACAGTACCTGTCCTCAGAGCAAAACCACCAGCTCTCCCATGCAGTCAGCCCAGCACAAGCATAATTCTGGTTAAGGACTCTGCACCTGAATTTTAATCATGAGAAAATCGTGCCCAATACAGAGCAAAAAACAAAGAGAGGGTGCCCTTGGAGGACCTTCTGTAGCAATTATTTGGCCTAAACCTCTAAATTTGTTACATTATGTTTAATCATTATAAGACAGATAGACTAAGGGTAACAATTCCAGCAGTGGGCAAGCCCTGACGGTTAGTTAAGGTACCTAAGGGTGTGCATTTTAAAATACATTTGCATAATGATGTGGCTGTTTAAGAATTACATAACAGTACAATTAAAATGCCAGAGAATGGCACAGTTGAGCTGTTGCTTAGGTTAGCTGATGTGATCCTGAGTCTCTCTGCCAGCTGCTTTCTTCTCTGAAACTCCTTGCCCACTTGAAATGTAAAGACACGCTTTTCCAGTGGCTCTTACAGTTTTCACTTACATGTAAAGTCTCTGGTGGGCTGGATGGTGCTTTCTCAAAGAAATATTTCATACCTATAACATATATTAGCATCTTAAGATTCACCACCAAAACAATACCAGCATTTAAAGGACACCCTTATCTTTGTTACAAAGTTGTGGGATAAATATTATTTACAAATGTATATGATAATAATAGATGTATCTATAGAGCAGGGGTTTTTTAAAAAAGCAAAATACTTCCAACCCCTTGCTAAGCTTCCAATATATCCTAATAGTTTAACTGAACTATGGGTCTGACTGTTAAAAATCTGTTAAAACGAATGTAGGTTTCTGCACTCCAGTTTCAGCACCACTATTTATGATTTTAAATCTGCATTTAAATACCATTCAACTTTGACAGCCACAAGTGTTGAAGAGAGTGTTCATATTTTTTTCTTGGTGAGAAACTTCTTTCTTGTCAATTGTTGTAATCAAGCTACTAACAGCTGGCACGAGCCTTATCTGCTTTGACAATTGTGATGCCAAATGGACAGACACGACTTCTCTTGCCTCTTATTTTAGGATTACAAAGGTCTCAGACCAGAAGTCCAGGGGTGAATATTTTCTTGTGCAGATAAGACTAATTTGTGAGATCAGCTGAGTTTAAATTTTGTGCCTGGGCCTCATCCCAGTTCAAGACATGAAGTGGTGCTGGGAGGAACGTGATGGGCAATGGAAGTGAAAAATGAAAACGTAAGAATGAAACTTGCAATGCTTGACTGCAAATGACTGCAAGCACTTGTTTTTGAGCATGGATATTTTCTAGGAAACAAATTAAAAATTAGAGGAAGGTCAAATATAATCTCCTGTCTGTGCTTCAGAGCACAGAAGATACCGACCACCGAGAAGCCTGCCTAACTTTAAACACTAGGCTTCCTGTTGTCTATGAAAAGTTACGCAAGACCAATGACAAATGATAATGAACAATAACCTTTTAAGAAATTGCCTACCAGTGTAATTCTTCAACAAAAATCTGCAAAAACATAACCAATTTTTTGTAAATAAACAATTGTTTTCTGAATGAAAAGTGCTTGATTTCATCCCAATTTCATTTTGCCAAAAAGAACTTTGCTACCATGAATTCTGAGCTGCTACGAGGATTATTGTTATGTGAAAGTCCTCATTTAGTATTGAAATTCATGTTTTTTCTAGAGAAGTTGCAAACTGAATCAGAAACATCCTTTTACTTTGCCTACCAAACAAATGCAGTCTCTATGATATGCAAGAAACATCTTACAACAAGCACATGACAGACTGTCTCCAAGGGGACTTTCTTCAAGCTAAAAAGATAAAGTGGTTTTCACTTGCCAAAAATGTATTTAAATTGTTTTAAAGAAGCAAATTAATTAAAAAATATATATTTTACATTTATGAACTATTTAGGAAAGGATAATTCTTCCTCGGCAATAAGAAAATAAATTAAAAGTTCAAAAGCAACCTTCCCACTCCAAAAAAAAACACAGTATGTGTTCACTGACATGCCTTTAGCTTATTACTGGTGTTACACTATTTATTTGCTACTTGCAAAGGTAACAAAGGGAAGAAGGTATGTGGAAGTAACCTTTTTTCACAGTATAACAGACTTGAACTGTCCAAAGAACATCGTTTTCAGTAGAACAAATATGAAATAAATAGGCCCAAGGACTCCATTAGCAGGTAAGCAAATATTTCACAAAGAATACATGGCTGCAGGTAGAGAGAAACACAGAAAAAAAGCATTTGCATTTTTTTAAACCCTGGAAAACAGACATATTTTATAGCTATGTCATAACCACTGTAATGTCACTTTCACACAATAGTTTATAAGAACAGGTTGTTATTCAGTGAGCTGTGAGTAGGTCAGAGTATTTCTTTCACAATGTCAATACGACTCTTTCCTGAAGAAATGTACACCGGTACATCCATCAGGAAGGGATGAGAACTTCAGAGTCAGGCACAGTGCTGCTTCTTCTTCAGAAAGAAAGTTGCAGGGCCTTACTTCCGAAGCCACACCTGCAGCAGAAGTCAGCGAGAGGCATATCTTGACTGACTGGTAACATCTACTGTACATAAATCACGCATTTATCATTTGATAAATTTATCACATTTATCAAATTTGTCAGGTGTTTGAGGTTTGTAATTGCTCAGCTACTGCATTAGATAGAGAAGGAGGAAGACCAGATCAACAACTTTTTTTACATATAAGCATTTCATACTACATTTTATATTTGCTTGGGCTGAAAGCTAAGAGAATGGTCTCTTTTTCTTAAAAACAAATCAGAATTCCTTTAATTTTATCCCAAGCATTCATACTCGAGACTGAAAGCCAAAGTAGCAGGACAGTTACAGGGAACAGTAGAATGGCATTGTGTCATAGCTCTAATGAGAAAAACACAATAAGAAAACGATTTTATTTTCTGGAAATTAGTCTTAGATGCCATGGACATAGAATGAGCAAGATACAGTCCTCTAACACACATGTATACTACACGTACACAAGGAAAGGTTTGCATGCACATTTATCACTCTGAACAAGAGGAAACATTTTATGAAACGTGTTTGAATGCTATTATTCAAACTGAACCATACCATTCCTACCAAGTAGAAAGATTGGAGATATGTCTATTAAAAAAAAAATACATTTAAGCCAGTTGAAAGTGCAGCACTTAATTGCTCATCTCCAATACATGTAAGATAATACCTTATGGGTGATCTATGTACTGGTCAAAATGGGTTTAATATACTGGAAACCAGATACAAATAAGTCAAGAAACTGGATTAATTACATTGTTTTGCAGGAACCAAATGAGAGGAGAATTGGCTATATCAAAAAAGTTCTTGTTCTGCAAAAGACACTATGATTCTATGCAGTGTTTTAAAGTTTGTTCAATATTATGTAGTGTAATGAAATGTTATGTAGCAATACAGATCGTGCTTCTACTTGAGGTATTGTAAATCACTATTGATTTCAGTGGAGGCCAGATCAGTTTCTTAGTTAGAAATGATAACAAGCCAATTCTGGATTCTCTTATACTTACCAAAGATAGTTGTCATCTTTGACAGAGATACAGAAATGGCAAGAAAATCCATTCACATGCTTCAGACACTGGCTTTTAGCAGCAGAAAAAAGATATCAAAGAGCACAGCTTTACAAGCGTATGCAAGAGCAGCGTTATAGATGACTTTCCTGAACAAAGGCTTGCATGATCAGGCCAAAGTGCTTGTGAGGATTTCACCAAGCTTTCAAATTGCACAGAAATAAGGGGGGAAATGGTGTTTAAAAAGTATTTTTAAACCTGTTGCAGTGTACTGACTGGGTTTGAATTAAATTGCAGTCATTCAACATCCCTGAATTAGTACTTTTTATTAACAGACAAAGAACACTCCATTAAACTTCTGTTTTGAATCACAATACTTGTCATTAAACAGTCAGAGTGTGTTTTCTCTTTCTTTTGACCTTGGCAATTAACATATAAACTTTCAAAGCACTACTCTCAGACCTCTGAAAAGAAATATGATATAGAACACAATTAGTGACATAAAGATGAAGGAGACAAATAAAGGGTATCTAAATATGAAGAAATTTCCTAAAAACTCTTCCTGAAAATGAGACACTGTTATTAGAGATTAGACAGTTTAAAGTGAAAAGACATCTGACATTTGCATTGATGCTGTAGTAGTGTAGCTCTGACTTACAGTAGGTGTAATTAGAGCATTCACTCTATGGAGGAAGAAAGACCTGTCACTCTGCAGCAAAGCCCCAAGCAAGGCAGGATAGCTAACAATGTCTTATCCTTAAATTACGCTTCTGATTTGAAAAAATATTTTAAAAAAACAAGGTTTGAGGTGGATTGTGTAGTATTAGTAACTGAACCTTTCCCCACTTCTCTGTTAATATTGTTACAGCAAGTTATTACATATTTTTTGAAGCCCAGAGGACAGCTCAAGATTCATCTGCTTGAGTGAATGCACTGATAGGATTATTCTGGAAAAGCATGATGTAAGCAGGCTCTTTCTAATAGAATGAACCCTTCAAGTTACTCATAATTATATTGATTAATTTGGCCTGTGAAGGTGCACAGTGTCATCTGATTTTGGCGGTAGACAAATATCCAAGAGATAGAATATCAGTGTCTTCTTGTCCATTCTTTATTTAGGGTTAACATACTACCAGATAACATTGGCAACATCTCAGAGAAAAGCTCCTTTTCAGCTGAGCTGATTGAACAGAGTTGGAAATTTCAATTTTCTCCATTCCTGGACAAAAAAGAATTTCCATGCATTGAAAATAGCTTTGAATGTTCTGAAATACATGAAACGCAAACAGTTCAATCCCTCTTCAACCTTGAAGACATTCCCTGCAAACCCCACTGTTCTTAAAAAATCCCCTCTTTTACTAACAGGAGTTTAGACAAAACAGGTGAGGTTCTCACTTCTACATGACCAGGGATAGAGTGGATGACACCTACAATGATGCCTTCCTCTTTTCTTGCAACACTGTTGATCTTTTTCTCACCTGCCCCCAGAGATCCACTGGCACTATTTTGTCATTACAGTGCTTGCCGTGAGACACAGAAGGGACGACTTAATGCTGCTT
>VYZW01013996.1:39473-59910 GCA_013401315.1 Balaeniceps rex | reverse complement strand
TACAAAGCCGTAGGTGAAACACAGGCTATTTAAAAAAACTTTTTGTAAGTCAAAAGAAACAAGGCAAATAGCCACATGTCTTTGAGTAGTCTCACAACATGCTCAAGTAACACATTAACAAATGACCTTATGAGACATCTAACTGCTAGTCAGCTAATTATTTAGTTTGAGAGGATGGAAAACCAACTATGATGTCCCCTGTGGATTTAATTTTGAGTGATGCAGTTATTACCCATCTACTATCTTTCACGTTTTCAAGGTCATCCTATTCAAAACTAAGACAAAAGAGAAATCCGGGTATTGGAAAGATTGCAGCAGGCTTTTTAACAAAGACCAACCTGGTTCTCCTGGGTTTACTTGGTGCAATAGAGGGCAAAAAGAATAGGAGTCTCACAAGAAAAAGATTTACAGACAGCCACCCATTAAGGGTCAACATAAAAACCATTATTTGCAGTTACTGTCTTGACATTTTGACTACAAATTGTAACTGAAGTATTAAATACAGGTGTATCCACGAGGACAAGAGAATGACTACACCTGAGATTACAAAACAGGTATGTTAACACTGACATCTAGCGTGAAAAGAACATCACCGTAGCAGGTTGACTGTCTCAATTTACGAGCATATTCAAGAACCAACACTTCCATCTTCCTAAAACAAAGCTGTAACACCTAAGCAATGGGAACAAACTTCAAGTACTGTTGAAGAGATTGCTTTTCTCATTTATTCTTTCAGTTCTTAAAACACGTTGTCCTCACAAGCTGATCCTTACTGTATGTTCCAGGCACTCCAGAAGAAGAAGAAAGAAAAAAAAAAAAAACCACACCCAAAAAACAACAAAAAACCAACAAAACAAAAAAACAGCCCAAAAAACCCAACAAGAACCTCAAATTATTATGTAAATTAACATATAGTTTAAAATGACAATTGCAAAGGCAGGCAGTGTGCTCTCACAACTCATGATTCAGACACTCATCCTTTTTACTAACATCAATCCAATCTCTCCCTGCATACATACAAGAAAAAAGAAGTACTGGGGATTTGCATCAAGGGACTTCACAGGCCCAAATGTCTGGAAATACTGAAAGAGAGCACATAGCTAACAGTAATTTATTGAATCCCCTTGCAATACAATGTTCAGTCTAAACCAGAGCTGTTAACCCACGTGGAAAAGGGACAGGAACTTCTCCTGAATTATTCCACGCGACATCCTCTCTTCCCAATTCACAGACCTGATAATTTTTTCAAAGCTTCTCCTCCTTTTCACTCAAAAGCTGTGGCTCACTTGGGAGTTCCTGTTACAGAACAGACTCCCTCTAAAAGCTGATTAAGCATATTTGTGTGGAAATACCCTGGAAACGCATGAAGGAGCTCGAACAGACAAGCCGATCTCGCACATCCAACCTAACAAAGAAAAGCTTGTGTAAATGTCAAACAATGCAAAAACGAAACATTTTTAAAGAAATTCTCCTCCTGAAATGTAAATAATTTCTATGTCAAACTGTGATACTCTGTTCTGCTATAGCATTTATATTTATTACTTGGAAATGACTGTAGGGATGTATCATAAAAAAGACTGAAAGCAGAATCTAAAAAAACCAGAATCAACACTGTGTTTAACTATCCCCACTGACAAAAGGCACAAAAGCAACTCAGGAATATGAAAATGCCCCTGAACTGCTGACTTAGTGAGATGTTAAATCAACTCCCCAAAATATATAGCAGAACTTCAATACGGAAACAGACACAGCTCTGGAGACTTTTTTTTCCAAACAGGTACATCGAATTTTCAAGACACAGCCATTTAAGAGAATTACAACTATGCAGAAAACAATTTAATTTTATGCAGACTAAATAAAAAATAATACACATTTTCTAAGTGAAACTAAGTAGCTGCTGGAATACTTGATTTGCAATATTCCTCAACACCACAGTTTTTGAACAGAGACTTCGCATTTCTGAAAGAGATGTTGAAACTCAAAAGGAAGCCACAGACATGATGGGGAAGTTACTGAGGGAGGTGTTTTGGCTTATTTTTAGGCAGACTAGATTGTTATACTCTCTCTTGACTGAAAGCAGGTGAACTCAAATTTGTATCATCTTACCAGGAAAGTACTGGTCTTGCACTTGAGTCTTAAAACTGCTAAGACATAGCAGAACCTCTTCAACTGTTATTTAAATTGCCTAAAGAGGCAGCAATCAAACTTTGGGTCCCAATTCTCTATTTTGTTGTATACACAATGCTTACAAGCCATTTCAGCTATGTAGGAGTCACTCGAGTGAAAGGGATGCTGCTGTAATAATTGGAAGGTGCAGCATTTGAAACAAAGAAAGACAAGATGCATGCATTAGCTTCTGATCTGGAAAAAACAAACCCAAAGGGTGTCATCCTCAGACCCTGAAAATAAAATTTCTGACCTTACAATATCTGTCCTTTTCCTCTTCAGAATCAATTCCTTTGTCATGTGTTTCTAGCAGACCTTAAAATTAACATAGATCTGTTTATATTCACCACTGTACTTTTGTAATAGAATCATCAATGTCGGCAGAGCACATGAAATACACGGTGTTACACCAAGGGCAGAGCCTGGTGGGTCTCAGCGTATTGGAAAATCAGAGCCAGATCAATTATCTATTCGAACAGGTGTATGGAAACAGATGGAAAAGATGGAAAAGGGAAGATTAGTCACATGTTTTGTCAGTCCTGTTTCCTTTTAAAACAGAAAGCAAAGATTTCATTTCTGAGTTGTCAGCTCTTGGCTGAAGTGATTAGGCTGAACTGCCCATGGCTACAGTCAACACGACTATCAGTAAACTTGATACTTGCTTCCTGCAGGATACTTAGCAACTTTTTCACTGCTCTATTTGTGCAGGATTTGTTCACATTCAGCCATATAAACTATATAAATTTACATTATAGCACAACTGGCACCATCCTGTGCTACAAAGGACTATATTTTAGAGAAGCATTATATCAAAACGAGTTTAGGTGTAAAAACTTGCTCAAACCAGCAATATTTTTGTTTTGCATTGGGCTGAATCCTAAAGCTGCTTGCCAGTTTTGTCTCCCTTGCCTCTCCTCCTGAGATAGCTATGCTCAGTGTAATTATGCACACCATTTTATTATGCTGTGCAATTCACAGAGATAATCAAATAAAATGAATAAACATAGATGACAGAGTACAAGAGGCTCCAATTCTTACTCGGTAAAATTGAAATATAACAATTGCAGAGGAAAAGTATCACCAACTTTATCACTGCAAAATTACAGTATTTTTTAAAAGATGTCCTTTCATGTTTTACACACGGAGACTTTTTTCAGTGACCTGGCAGATTAGAAATGCTTGTGGCAGAGACCTGGAACCCATTTTTCATGGGAAAACTGCCTAAATTAATAAGCCAGTTTAAGCTTGTTTTGGTTGGGAATGAGGAAGAGCAGGCTGTTTGTCCGATGGAAAGTTGCTAAGGAAATTAATTTGTAGCCACAGATTTTCTAAAAATGAAACACTATTTTTCACTGCAGAAACTCTGTACTTATATATAAAGAATACATTCACTCACATATATATAAAAAAAAAGTATCGTAGATTTAGACATATATGATCTAAACACCAACCTTTATAAATCTTGCAAAGTTTGGAGCACGGGGTGGGAAGAAGGAAGAAATGTACTCCCATCTCTTAGCTGCCTCAATCTTTCAAGAATGTGAATATGAACAGACTCGCTGACTTCTGACCTTAATCAAGCTCAACTTTCTAAATTATATCTTTTTGCATGTCTTTGCTGTTAAACTTAAATACTATTATAAAGCATTTAAAATCTAAACCCAGAAATTCTGCATATGCTTAATTATCTACAGCTAAAGTATGAACACAGAGCTAGACAATCCCCAAGATTTTTCTTTTTCAGTTTTGGACTGAAATCTAAATTCAGGAACAGCCGCCTTTTCACTGTCAAAATGAACCTGATTCAACTACATAACTATGTACTACAAACCTGATTCAACTATGAACTGATTCAACTCTATGTACTGTTAATAGAGAAACACTTATAAGAGAGTATAAACTTCCATGAATTTATTAAAAATCAATTATGTCTTACTGTAGGCGAAGACAATCTCAAGACCAACTGCATACTACTTGGTGCCAAATGCACTCTACTTTAATGACAGCTGCCAAAACAATGAACATCCTCATCCTGCAAGCTCAAATATATGCTATCCTAAAACTAACTTTATGAAAGATCACAGCCAAAAAGGGCTTCAAGGTAGAAAAGGCAGTGTCAGATTTCCTGGAAAATGCCTATTTGCCAATTGAAAACACTGGCAATTTCACAGAAAAGTAGAAAGTGGGACCAGCTCTGCTAAACATAACTGGCCACAAAACTGGCTACATAACACAGCCAGGAACCAACACTGAGCCAGAACTTGCCAGAGCTGCAGAATCCCTTTTGTAGAACAAGCAGCTTTCCTGGAGTGCTGCCACTTAAGTATTCCATGCTCGCTCTCTTTTCTACATGTTCCTATAATTTTTCTTGGCTGTACAGATTCACCAGAAACCAAGAAATCTTCATCTCTCGTATATCTGGTTTATGAAAACAGTGGTGAAATGGAAGGCTTTCTTTCAAGCTTCATATTTATACAAAAAAAAAAAAAACCTTCTAATATTTCCATACTTGATTTAAATGGAAGATGCCAAACAATCTGCCATTTGCTAAATGATACCCAAAAAATTGTATCAGAGGCATTTTCAAATAGCATGGTTTCATGTACACATACAGGCCTAAAACATATAAGAAACCCTATTATTAAGGTACTTACAGAGAAACATTCACTTTTTTCTGTTTGATTTCCACATAAAAGCAAACACTTAAATCACCCTTGACTTTACTTTGTTCCTTTATAAACTGTATAAGAAAACTGAATCCAGATGTCTAAGAGACTTAAAAAGAGAAAACAGCAGAAAGGATCAAAATGCCTGACTGTACCAGTGTTCCTAAATGCAATACAATTAATCAAAACCAGTTTTATATAGTGACCTGTCATTAAATACTTAATTCAGTGCAAATTGCATAGAACCCTTTTTATTCAAACTGCCTTCAATTGTTAGTTTTAACAGCACTTAAAACAAGATTTTCATCTAGAAGTGTACAGTTTGGACTTTTTTCAAGACAACACAACACCTATGGGCTGAGTTCTCATATGCTTCCCAGAAAAATAAGAACCCAGATTTGAAAAAATGTTATACCAGCTGTATGCAAATAGCATTGTATCTATCTGCTTTGCAAATTTCAATTGGTATTTAACCATTTAGTACTACCTACGGTCATTTACACAAATAATAATTTAAGTCTCCTCTTACACACAGTCCCTTCATCTGCTTTGGCTGGTACCACTACAAAAGAATCTCAGTCTCACTATTCATACTTACTGTAATTTCTTCAGTCAAATGTAAGCCCAGAAGAACAGAAATTACAACATGCACTGACACTTGATACAGTTCTGTTCAGCAAGTTCAGAAACAGTAAGCTTGAAAGTAAATTTACCCTTTTAGGAAATAATACAAGGGTTTTGGTTAATTCCTTCACCCTCCAAACTACACAATATATAAAGGTGATATATGATCTCAAGCCTTCACATGCACAGTAACTATCCACTGAGACATCACTCAATCAGCATATCTTTTGAATACAAGTTTACAGTATTCTGATAATCTTCTAAGGCTGCATTCTCAATATTCCCATCCTTTTAAGTATTTGTTGTGTTGTAAATGGCACTTTCTTAGGTGGCCATCCACAGGATATCACATCTGGCACTACAGTTTATTAACTATGGCACCACATTACTGAACATCCACAAGACATGTATTTCTATGTTAAGAACATAGCTAGATAATATTCAGTAAAGATTTGTTACATGCAGACACACACCAACACATGACAAACAGCTGAGTGAAGGACCATGGTGTAGGCCAAGTTTCAGGAACCAGTTCACTTTCTATGGAAATATGGAAATTGTCTATAACACGTAGATAGTTCCCCATCACTTCAGAAACAAGACTACTAGAAAAGCAGAGTGCTAACATTACAGCTATATACACTATATACAATGTGTAACACCCTCTTTTCATTCCACAAAAACTCCAAAATCTGCAGTTCCATACAAAGATATATTTTGCTCTCAATATTCTAAGAATGTCTCTGGAAATAAGGAAAATGTGTCCTTACAACAGGTGGTTAGGATTATTTACAATAACAATGTAGGTACCTATTTTGGTATGTTGGGTATTTTTATATATTATAAATATATGAAACATATATACACATTCAAGCAAAAATCAGGCAGCAGAAAAAAGCTGCACTGCCAATCGTGAGTATGTTTTAAGTAAATAAACAATGCTAAATGGATTCTACTCTGTAAGCATAACCTTTTAATATTACACAGCAGCTCCCTAGAAAAACAACAAGATAAGGTGAGTTTTCACCTGATGTTTTTATGGCAATGCTCTCTGTTGTAAAGTATAATAAAAGGGCTGCTAACGCTTATGAAGGCTGAAGTATTTGAAGAATTGTAGTTGCAATTAAAATTATTACGCTGATTCTCATAAATTATACAATTGTGTGTTGAAATCTGGACTTCGAAGTAACAAGGTCCAGGGTACTTTACAAAGGAAATCAACAGCCCTGGCTCAATTTTTTTATTTGGGGAAGCCAAGTCAGAGAGAGTCTACGGGACTTGCTGAAGGCCACCCAGGCCATGCTTTAACAACTCAGCAAATTGAGCTCCGAGGTTCCTTGTACCAGATCAAAAACTCACCTGGCTACATGGTCTAGCATGAACTCTCTATATCAGTTCAAATTCCATATTCAGTTTTCATATTTATAAAATGTTATACCAACCTCATATGGTCAGGCTCATATTGGATCATGTATCAGCTATTTACCTAAGTACATGCCATGAAAATCAAGTCTACGTGCATGCCTATGGGATACGCTGGCTAATTTGGTTGAGTATCATCCTGTGTGTCTCCATGACCCCGATGCCATTTGCAGCAGGGGTGCAGCAGTAGAAAACAAAGCATGTATTAATGAACACAAAATCACAGCCTTCCCAGGAACAGCTGCCTGGGCCAAAGAAGGGGCATGGTTCCCTAATTTCCATTCCAGTGTGCTCTTGGGTACCTAGTGCCACCCAGCAGGCCACAAATGCTTTCGGGCACTACTCAGTTTACAGCCACAGACCCCTAAGGCAAACACATCACTAGCCAAAACGCAGTTACCAACCCCCTTACAACTCACCGCCACGCAGCCCCGACAGCAGGCCTGTGGAGACAGCACCAACCCCACTGCCATAAGGTCACTTCCCTGCCCCTGCAGAGGGGCAGGTTGTGCCTCCAGGGCTAGGGATGGGGGGACTAGGCCGGTCTGCTACCCCACAGCTTCCTTCCACACGGTGCTTGTGCAAAACCACAAGGAGGCGACACGCCGGGCTGGGGAAGGGGCTGCGGAAGGAGAGGGGCCATCTTAGCCCTCCCCACCGAGAAGATGGCGCCTTCGGAGGTGGGGGTGGGCGAGGAGGCGCGCGGCGATGCGCGCGGCGGGGCTGCAGCGGCAGCGAGCACCAAAGGACGCGCTGGCGGCGGCCGCTCACCGGTACCTTTCAGGGCCTGGTGCATCCCCCCGATGCCACTGTAGAGCTCCAGCACCCGCAGCGGCGCCATTCTCCGGCAGCCGGCGCCCGGCCCAGCCCTCCCGGCGGCCTCCCCGAGCGGCGCCCGGTCGTTCCGCCGCTCTTTCGTTCCCACCTGCCCGTCCTCCTCGGGACCGGCGGCTCCCTGCCAGCCCCCCACCCTCTGCGCGCCCGGAGCAGAGGCTTAATTTGGCATTGCTAATTGCTCATTAACCCACAAAGTGGCTTAGGCCCCGAGGATGAGGCCACTCCCTGGCTTAGCTGGTCTTGCTGCCCCCTGAGGTGGCCGTGGGGCTGATGCCGGCCAGCGGCGCAACCATCTCCGCCCTCCTGGGAGTGAAGGATCAGCAGAATCCCTGCCATGAATCCCTTCGGGGTCAACATCTCCTCCTGGCCGAGGGCCAGGTCACAGAGAAGGGGGACGCAGGGCAGCAAAAGGGGCTTGTCCCCATGCGGGGGCATGCACGCTGGCCTGCTGTCCAGCTGGGCAGCCGTTGTGAATGGCGCTCAACAGTTTTATGGCCCTAAGCGTTTTGTGATTTCAGTGTGCAGTGATGTTTTTGAGAAGTCATTTCAAAGCCTGCACTGCTGGTGGAACAGGAAGGAAGGAAATAACTGATGAAACTGTTCTAATTTGCCCCACCACTACAAAATTGCTTTTGCTAAATTGGAAAGGAAGAGATGACTCAAAGACATTGTTGCCCATGAAAAGTAGTTTTTTAAAACAAATGTTAGACAGATGCATTTACACACATGCAAAACAACCAGAGTAAATATCTTGCACACTATTACGTGGGTTACCCACCACATACAAGACACCTATGACACTCACCTATGCCTCGGTTTGCAGATTTAGATTGTAAAGTGAAGATGAAACGTTAAAAAAAAAAAAAAAAAAAAAAACACAACCCTGAACATGTTTCTCTAATAATATCTTGAGTTAATCATATTTTGTGCAGCCTCTTAGAAAGCTGTCAAAAATAAGGTGGATTTGAGGAATATTTTTTTTTCCTTAGAAGCTGCCTCATACAGCCTGTCATAGTAGCTCCTGCCTCTTGCCTTTCAGCAAAGGAAGAACTTTTAGCTGAAACTGAAGGGCAAAAAAGAGAGACATCTGCTCCCTTTCAACGCACTTCTCCAGAATATGGGACGCATCAGCTGCAGAAAACAGTGGAATTAGAAACAAAATTTCAAAGTAAGAATATAGGTCCTTGCCGGCTTTTTCAAAACAGTTCTGTCATTCACCCATGGATCTTCATCATCAGAGTCTGGGGCTGCTGCTTTTTATCAGCCATGCAAGTAAGCAGGTGACTAAAACATGAAGCCCAAGGTCTACTTCTAGAATTTGTGAAAGGAAGTGCAGCAGGCGAGGTAGCAGAGGGGAGCAGCCTGCATTGCAACCAGTGGTGAGGCAGGTTGCCTGCACAGATGGCTGACGGAGAACTGAGAAAGGTGCGTGAATCACATGGCATAACAAAACCAGGAATGTACCAGCTGGAGAAAACAGTCATGGGACAAAGACGGTGAAAGCTCTGAAGAACAGAGTTCAAGATGATGAAGGTGGCTACAAAGAGCAAGGTTGTTACCAGCTAAGAAGATACACTTCAGTAGGACCCCTTCAAAATACAGATGCAAGGTGAAAGTAAAGAAAAAGGCAGCTTTTAGACTACTGAAATTAGTAAAGCTGATGAATGAGTTTGAGCTCCTTGTATTACTATTTCAGCAACCTATACATCACAGCAATGCTAGATACTGTGAGGAGTAGGAGCTGTAGGCAGCTGGGAGCACTTCATTTATTTGGAGCTGCCCAGTACATGGAGCAATTAAAGCTATAGAGGAGCAATATTTCCTTATATCAGACAGGGAGACATAGCTGAGCCCTGTTTTTCCCTCTCCTTTCCCTGACTCCAAGGTACGCTGCCATTCACACATGGGAAAGGTGGAGTCTGGTGGAGAAAGCACCAGAGATGTCATTGCTATACTGGTGGCAGTAGAACATTCCCTGCTCAGGGGAAATCCTCCACCTACCTCCTCCACCAGGCACCCTCTGTGTAGTAAACTGAAGAATCTGATCAACACGCCTCCGCTCTGGCAACACAGAAATTCATAAACTAGGATGGGATTTTATTGGCTGCTTCTTGCAAGGAATGGGAAACACCAAAATTTCCCTAGTGCTCATTTTTAAACAACTGCCAGTAGTCCTTTTTATAATTCTGTATAAGTGTCTGCCCTAACCTGGTTCTCATTATTGATTGACAGCTGTGAAAAGGACCAAAATGAAAACAGGGAATCTGGAAACAGTTACTTTTAGTGCTCTTCCCTTTATAAATGTAAAGTCAGCATAATAATAACAACCATAGGTTTTGGATCTGATCTTACATAATAGTATTTAAGGTATGCTGCTTATTTCAGAGACTGGGGCAATGGCCGAGAAGTACCAAGATCCATGGCCACTCATACCTTTCTTCTTACAAAAAAGCTGAATGATTCCACAGAGAGGATGAGCCCTGTGAAAGCGATTGTTCATACTTCCCTCAGAAAATCTTGCTAACACATGCTGCCGCTGCCATGGGGCAGGCTAAACAGTTGCTCACTCTTGATCTTGTGACCCCGAAGCAGCCACGTCTGCAAAATTTCCTAACTGGATCTCTCTGACTTACTGAAATGTGGATATTGTGACAGCTCCTTCTTTCTCTGCTCCGTGCATATAGGATGGATAGGATTCCTGTAAATCTCAATGAACATTTCATTTGATAAACAGAGGAGATTAATAACAGAGTTGAAGTCCAATGTCCACCTCTGGACTCTTAACATTTTTTAGAACACAGGTATGGGCTGTTTCATCAGTTATGGCTCAACAATATAGCTGGCTTTAAATAACAATTGATAGGCTTTTCTAAAAAGAAAAACACTAAAAAGTTTATTCTAAATGGGCACATCTAGAGAACTATGATAATGCATTGATGAAGCAGCTGTTTTCTTGACTCTAATGTATTTATAGTAAAATATATTTTAAGCAAACTGATCATCTAATGACATTTTTAAAGCCATTGACATAAGCATGTGATATCAGTATTTTCATTGAGACAGCTTTTGAAAACTCCTGCCTCCTAGCAACTATCAGCATTTCTTCAATGTAGAAGTTTCCAAAGTTTGCCCACATCTCTGATGAGTGGTATGATACAGGTAATCATGCTAGATCTGAAACTGTCACCCTGGTAACCAATAAACACATCCAGTGAAACAGCTACATGTGATAAGAGGAACACGCAAACGAAACCACTGCAATATTTTCTGTTCTTACAATGCTTTAGAATTGTTAAAAATGTTACAATTATCAATGTTGCCAAACAACATCACAGAAACATGCAAAAATCACTGCCTTAAGATTCTGCATTGTACTTGGCAACTGAAAGGTAAAATTATAAACTATGACTGGACCGTGTACTCCTGTCCTCAAAGCGAGAAGAAAAGATTTTCGCTGTTTTGTTTCTGTAATTCACACCAGCAACAAAGCACACAACAAACACACACAGAACCTTTTATAGGCATCTCAAGCCTTCTGCAGTTACACGTACCTCTTCTTCCTGCCATCCCATCTGCAGCAGAGCAGAGACTAACAGGCCAGCAAGGCCTCTGCCTGCACCTGGCTATGAGCAGAAGGTTGCCAGTCTGCAGCACATATCACAGGGCTTTATTGATGCCACAATACCACAGAAGTATAAATTGCTTCAAGTTTCCTTTGAATGTAACCCCTCAATATAAGGCTATGTAATGGAAGACCTGTAGCTGTGACATGTTTGTGAGCATTTCCTCTATATTCAAAAAATGGAGAGAAAGCAAGAAAAATCTCTTTCTGCTGATACACCAAATGTTTAAAAGTGCATTCACAGTGATCAGCCAAAACTTCAATACAGGCAAATATTGACGGCTGAACAACAAACAACGCTTCTTGTGTCTGAATGTCCAGTATAACCTACTAAATACTTAAATGAGGATGAGGAGGAGTATACAGACCTCAGCTATCTAGAAGGGAAGCTCATGTTCTGGGTCAGAAATCACTGTGGCTAGGAAAGAATGTGAGGCATGTCATACCCTTGCAATGCAATCACCGAATTGAAAAAAAATTACTGAGAGTGTCTAGCATAAATTACTGTTTCCATAACCATTGGCCCAGTAGGCTACTAATAAAACTGAAAACCTTTTACAGTTTATCAAAATTGATCTGTACTGGATGTAATGTTTCAGAAGGGAATTTATCAGACTTGGTTTCTGCTGAAGTGATCCTCATTAAAGGTAAATCTCAGCCACAGACGTGTTTCTGGGAAGCCTGCTGGGCCGTACCAGTATGGCTAACAAAGCCTACGATTTTCATTTATAATGCCACACATCTGCAAGACTAGAAATGAAACCCACATCAAACCAGGTTTGTTAGCCTCTCCCAACGCATTTCTAAGAACTCTATACAGGGGAAATTTATGTAGCTGAAATTATTTGGAAGAGTCATCAGACACAAACATTGTTAACGTTTCTCTTTTCTTATATTAATCTCTCCATTTCAGGATTTTATTTTCAGGTTCTGGGGCTATGCATATACTCTGTAGGAATAAGGAATAAAGACATTGCTTCTCTAATTAAATCTTTACTTTTCTGATTTAAATAATTTTAAATCTAAATAGATTTAAATCTAAATAAATCTGGCCTGTTTGTTATGTTTGGCCTGCAGTGGTTACCCTGGCTGGATGAGAGGCCTATGTTTACATAATGTTATTGACTTTCTTGTTGTACTTACACATTCCAGTGCTTGACCGAAAAAATAAAGGAATAAAAAAAGGCTAGTAACAAAAAAAAAACCCAAACCTTTGCTGTACTGAACAAAACAGACTCTGAGCTCTGTAAGGCCCGCTGCAGTCAGCCAAAAGATTGCTGCTGCAATGAATGTGTTTTGAATCAGACCCTTGAAGGGGCACAGGAAACGGTGACAGCAGGCACGGAGCCAGGCGGTGTTAAAGGGGGGCTCAGCTGGGGGGGCTCAGCTGTAGCCGCTCTGGCGGGCCGAGGTAATGGCGTGGGACATCTCAGCTCGCTTGCAGGGGCAGGAGGAGACGGCATGGTGCCTGCTGCTCCCTCAGGGGGAGGGGGGATGAGGGAAAGGAGAAACAAAGAGTGCAGATGGTGAGCCTGGATGTGCCTCTTACCTTTTTGCTTAAGGCAGGAACTTTCATCCCCAGTATCCCCATATGATTTGCACAGTCTATAGCGTGCAAACTGAGAAAGACTTGTAGCTGTGTGTTGGTCATGCCTTTCGCTCACAAGGCCATCTAATATCACCTAAAGCTTTTGTATACCACAGACTTGTCTTTTAATGAGTTCAGCCCCTGCCCAAACTTTGTTTTTTCATTCAGTCCCATGTGATGAGTTTAATCTTTGACTAAGGCTGTAGTTAGCACCTGAAATGAGATCTCTTACGCTGGTCACCATGGTGGTAGGATTTCAGTAGTAGGGTGTTTCCTCCAGAAAGAAAATCATTAATGCAGCCACAGCAGAGCTGTAACTGTGGACTTTCTGACCTATCTTGAAATGAGATAAACCACAATTGCACACACTAACTACTGTAAAATCTGCCCAAGAAGCTGAGCACGTGGTGCCTAGGCAACACCGAGGTGTCTTCCACCCTGGCTATACTGCTGGCACTTTGCAAATGAGTTACTTTAAAGCTAATTTAAAGCTTATGACTTATGAACTGCAATTACAGAAGTGATTGCACTGTAAATATTCTTTTTGTCACTTTGAAGGTGTCTACAAATGTCTGTCAAGCATACAAATATACTAAAGCTTAGCGGCTAGGACATAGCTCTTTTCTACCAGAAAGTCTCTTGGAAAATAGTCTATAAAAAAGCACAGATTTGAAGAAGTTGTGAGATGTTGTAAGGATAAACTGAAATGAAGGATAAATTGAAAAATTATTCTGCAAAAAATCCCAGCTAAAATATAAAAGTTTCCTTTTTGGCTGCTAGGTTTTTGGGGTCCCTTCCCCCAATTAAGTATTGCCTCAGCTAAGAACAAAAAGCTTTGGGTTTTCCTAAAGTTGAAACAAACCTTTTTTAGAAAAAGGGCTATGAATTTAAAATGTTATTTTTGCTGAGACAGTCTGGAGAGAGAAGCCCCAATAAGCCTAACCTAAATGGGTCAAGAAAGCCTAAAATAGTTCTTTCTGAAAAGAGAAATCTTCTTGCACAAGACATATGCCAGTATGGACTGGCAGTGTCAATATTCAGCTGTAGGGAGTTGGGCTGATTTAAGACTCCAGCAAGCATGTTTCATGTAATTCATAAGAGAAATACAATGGGAAATTGTTGGAATTGTCTATCAGGAACCCTGCATGTCAGATGAAGTCCCTGAGGATGACTTCATTGCAGTTACAGTGCCAAGTCAGATGTAGCACTCATCTCCTACGGTATAGGACACAGTTGTTCAAAAACTAACAGAATTAAACTCGAGTAATTAATTAACCTACACTGTGCAGAATTCCCATTGTCATTACCAGTCCAGGCATCATATATATTGTAGTATAATAGTATTATGCCGTTCATCTGCAGGATATATCTCAAGATTCCTCTTGATACCACAGAAGTTGATTATTTTTGGAATACAACTGCAGGACAATGGCATTATTACCATATTCAGGGTAAACCATGCCTCTGTCTTTGAAAGATCCTGACATCTGACCTGCATGTTGTTTCATCTTGGTGTGCTTCGGACTTACGTGGTAGGCTTGGTAACTTCATGTCATGGAGTTTATGGGAAATGCCTGATCCATGTCAAATAAACAGCCACAAGCACTGGTAAAAGTCTAAGAGTCAGCAAAACTAAAGCATCTACAAAGTTCCTAAATAGTTGATAGGTCCTTCCTCCTGTCAACCTACACAAGCTCTCTCCCACTCAATGACCGTATGCAATACCAAATTCTCAAGGAAAATTTCAGGTAGATAGTGAATTTGTCTTTGTAACGGGAAGCAGGACACCTTTCCACTTGAAAAAATATGGACTCCTCCACTCTTCCAGATATTTGCTCTCTTCCTGTCTCCAGCCATATGCACCATCTGCTCTACACGTATTTAATAAATTTTCCACTCTGTTCCCTGTAGCCCACAATATTTTAATGCATACTATCAGCTTAAATCTGGATCACCTTCCTTCCTCAATCCCAACTGGACAGAGTATATTTATACTTGAAAATTAGGCATAGAGCTGGCGTGTAAAAACAGCTCGTCTTCTTAGAAACGAAGTCTTCTCAGCTCTGGGGTGTGTGCACCACTGCCTCTTCCCTTTGTAAGGAGCCAACTAATCCCAGAATGGCTAACACAATGTACGCTCAGTTTATGAGTCTCATTGGAACCAAGGATTTGGCACAAGAACTTGGACTGAGGAATCCACTAAAATCTTGGCCCTCGAGGAGCTAGTACTGTTCTGCTTGTCCTGGGCATCTCAAAGGAAGAATGGAACAATTGCTGCATGCAATTAACGATTCCATTGCTGTGTCCTGCCTCTTCCTCAGAAAGAACATCATCATTTCCTGGTAAGTCATGGCAAGAAAACATTATGCTATTTATGCTTTGTGTAAGTGATGGGGGAGAGACTGGGGGAGAGAGGAGAATGAAATCACTCCTCAGATTTAATTGTTTTTTGGCTAGAGGAGCTCTTTAAGCAGTTTGCTTTGAAAAAGCTTGTCCAAAAAGAAGTAGTAAATGTCTAACTGACAGGGTTCATTAACAGCATACTAGAATCACTTCTTTTAGCTTTTTCCAAAAGAGAGAATGGATGGAAGGATGGATAACTCATCTTTGAAAAGGTTTGCAATCTCAAAATTTAAAACAGCGATCCCAGACAGATTATTATTATGGCTTCCCATTGTAATGTGACAAATGAAAGTTCATCCCCGCTGTTGACTTCTACCTGTGCCAACAGCTTACTGCAGGGATAGCAACTGAGCACTGTTCTTGATAGCAAGGTCAAGATAGCGAAGTCGGCAATGTGGCAAAGGACAGAAAGAAGCCCCGCACATTATACAACATTTTACATAGATCACACTGAAAGCTTAAGCTGACTATAAATTAAAATCCTTTATGTGATATTTAAGTTAAATGCTCTTTATAAAGTGCCTATCATGATCCTTGAACAGTTCCTTGGTCCTTGGCAACATACAAACTTCATGAAACAAGAAGAGCAGATAGCTAAAATTTCCAATTATCTATTTTTGGGCACCCAAATCAAGACTGAGGGACTTTGTGTATTCTGGAAATTAGTTCTGCTTAAAGAGTTTCAGGTTGAGCATTGAGCCTCAAACCATGCCAAACCTCTTGTCAGTTTGGAAAACCTTGTCCTTTATGTCCCAGTCATTGCTAAACGTATTGCTGGCATTCAGCAGTCAGTGCTATTGCTATTAAGTGAAGTGAGACAGATGGAGTATACAGGTTGTCAAGCTGAAAAACTTCTCTTTCTCTTCTCTGTGTTGCTAGAACTGTGCATGGTGTTTGAGACAACCATGGGACTCAGGGCAGAGGGCTGTACTGGCTTTGAAACCTGATTTGGTATGGATACGTCCTATTTTGATACAGAAAACATCCTATTCTGGCACTTAGAAACCATAGTAGAGGGGAACTTTATGCATGACAATAATAATTTTTGGAACTGTAAGTCATATGCAACTGGGTGGCATGAGTCATGTTCAAAACACTTCCCTAGTGATGAAACCCCTGCCAGTTTCATACCGTTCATTTTACATTAAAATACAATATTGCAGGGAGACTTGGTTAGTTTTTAGTATAGAGCCTAGTCATTTCCTTGAAAATATCAGCAGCTAGTCACACCAGTTTGATATGCTTTGCAACACTGGCAGCGACTGTAGGCAACATCATTTTAAAAAAAAATTTCATAAAAGAATTTGCCAATTTCTTTCTTAAAACCATAATTAGTCAAGGAAATTACTCACAAGGGGAGACTTCAATGCCTGGACATTTAAATGTTCTGCAACCCAGTGGTATTCAAAAACCCCAATCAGCTTCTCCCAGGCAGCGTGCAGGGAGACGTATTCTCTGGGTTCAGAAAAATCAGCTCGACATTGGATGCACCAGCCTTTCTTGGGGGCTCCTCGTTACATTTAGCTCCCAGCTAAAGGAAGGGACCGGCCCCAACTGAAGATTTACAGCCAGAATACTTTTTTTGGAAACTGGAACCTTTCTGCTGTCAAAACCATAGCAGTCTTAGTCTTTTCAGACCGGCTGAAGGAGGAAGTGCTCTTTCGGACTAAAAGTTACTCACATGAGAGGCCACAGCACTTGCTGGGGCTGAGCATTACGGAGAGTCCCTATTCACTTTGCTGTAGGACATTAAGAGTCTTTCATATCCTCCTTTTAAAGTGAGTCTGTTTTGCCTGGAGTTTGTTCAATATTCACGGAGCAGGGGAAGTGTGAAGGAATGCCTCTACGGCCTCATGCATGCCAGGGCTTAAGGTTGCTGTATGGTACTGAAAACAAAAGTGATTGCATTTGCATAGCAGGATGTTTTTCCTGGATATTTAATATTTATGAGTCATTTTATACCTCCTGGAAGCAGAAACTTTACTAAAAGTGCACAAATCTGATTAATGAAATTATTCACATCTGCTTAGTCAAGGTCTATAGTAATTGGAAAGCACATTCAATATTTGGAGCAAATTTCTCTAGTTTCTCACTGTTTAAATAAAACAGCAAATCAAAAAATGTGAATGCCATTCTTTTCGTGATGACAGATATTTGTACAAGAAAGTCAGGGAAATTCTGACTGTTATGAGGACTTTTCACTTTTAGCGTAACAGGTTTTCAGTATAAAGCTGTTCAGGCATCTATACCCTCTCCCTATGCACACCCATTTTTCCTGTTAATGAAAGTTACACAACAATCCGATATTTTTTGCTACACTTCTAGGGCTTGATTCTGTATTTCATTCTCAGCAGTGAAACCAATACATTAGTTCTCTGGCAAAAAGCCAAAAAATGACAAAACAAATTTTGCAGTGTGAACTGAAAGGCTCACAATAAAAATACCTATTTCTTATTTTTAAGAGTGCCATTGGCTTACCTCTGATCCACCTCTTAGAGGTAAGTGACATCGCAAGCTGACCAGGCAGCTGCCTGACTGCATACTGGAATTGCAAATGAAGGCATTGCAATAAACAACACAGATGACAACTAATAGTTCATGAATAATCCCCAGCATGGTGTTTAGTGATGCTATTAGCTGTCTGTCCTTCACATCAGAAGTGGTCAAGACCCTGACCAGCCATGGTCTCTGAGAGTCCCATAGCACTTTCCTTATAATTAGGCTGATTACTGTGGTTTCATTTCAATTCAAAGAAGTATACTCTCCGTGATTTTTATGTCTACACTGAGATAGAGTCTTTCCTGACAAGTACTGTGGAGATCTTTTTGCATTTCAAGAGACCAGTTTTTGTTCCCCTTTGGGGTTTGGGATGCAAATGTGCATTAAATTTATTATGGCCCTACAAGAAACTTAGAGCTTCCTCCATTTATGAATCTGTGTAAGTGCCAACCAGCAAAAGGCACTTAAAGGTTTATTGTAGTCCCAATAACTGACAATATCTGAACATTTCTAGGAAAATTTCACAGTAAGAAAAAGCAATGAGGCAGGTGGCCAAGAGTACATATGGCAGGGGTGAAGTAAACATATGGAAATTACCCTTGAAACGTGATGGAGGGGGTCATATTTATTTACTAAAACAAACATCTCCTTGGAATTTAGGGGCAAAGCAGTTTCTGAATGAAGGATGACTGTTGCATGTGTGTTGCCATTAAAGGTTTTGTGGAGTATAAATAAGTTGTGCTCTGTTAGGAAAAACAGATTGGGCATAGTGCACCTTTAAAAAAACAATAATCTGCTAAAACTATCAGTACTTCTGAGTAAAGCATCTTTAATCTGTGAGGCTGTTGGTTATGTGCTGGTTTACTTTTTTGCGTGCTCATAGAAGGAGGGTGTACTTTTGTGCCAGGGCTCACAAAGGCTTACAGCTCAAACTTGATGGCTTAAATAGAGAGCTCTCAGAGGGCCAGAGAGCACAACAGCGGCCAGGCTGGGTTGCCGGTACCCTTAGCCTCAGGAATGCCCTGTGACCTCTGCCTCCTATTCAGTGGGTAAATGGAATGAGCTGTAGCCTGGGACTTACGCTGCAAGCACTTCAGCAGCTCAACCTCGTCAACTTCATTTGCTTGACTAAGCTTCAGTGAATAAAGGAAATTAAAACCTCAAGAACCTATATTTAGATACAAACTGCATTCCTGCACTTCAGAATGAAACTAAAGCACAGTTTCCTTTACCAAAAAAATAAATATCCTTAACAAAATATATGGGCTCTGATTCTTCCTTGTAAGGTACCATACCTGAAGTACAATAGCTGAAGTACAATAACTGACTTTACTGTGAATTGGGGTGTGAAGATTACCTTCCTGTCTGTCTGCTAATTCATGTTCAGGTTTATCAGAATTTCCAGTGAAGATATTTGCTTCTGCAGGACTGCAAGTTAAAAAGTTGATAGTAGTTTTGCATCCCGTAAGTGCTGAAGTAATAAATTACAAATAATGCCTCTACATCGTACTGGTCACTTCCCATAGCACAGAGGAAAAAGATGTCCCTTACCTGCTGTGTCAGTGCAGAATTAGAGAATATGAGACATGCTTTGGCCAGTCAAGTTTTAAATTATCTAAATGACAGGGATTCCGTCATCTCCCTTGAATGACTTCTGCATTCATACTGAAAACAATCTGCTGCTACTCCATCTAAGTTTTTCTGTGTTAAATATTATGCCATTGCTATTGCCCTGTACTACCTACATTCTTCTCTACTGTTGGTAGCCCCATTTTGATACTAAAATTGCTCTTCAAACACTGGGATTTTTGTCTGGCCTTTGATGCTACGCGCATAGGATATTTGCAGATCATGTCTAATGAATAATTATCATTTTGCCCGGTGCTTTCCTAAGACTCTGATCATATGCCTGCTGAAATTAATAGCAAAAGTCCGGTGGGTACAACAGTGCAGAAACAAACCTTTGTTAAAATCAAGCCTCCCACTATCCTAGTTATTAGGAGGACTGCATCTAAGAGCAAGATCCTGGTTGCAGCTATTTCAATAACGTACTGTCCACACTAAAAAAATAGTTACTGCTAGGATCGTTGTTACAATAATGGCAGAATTAAGCCTTACCTGTGTAAGTGCTCACCCAGCTACAGGGAAAACACATTTAGCCTGTAAATGTTGTGTCTTCAGCATGGAAGTAGGAGCTGAGATTGCTGTCGTGGGAGGCAGCTAAAGAAGACACAGATGTATTATTTTTCTGCCTGTTCATTTCGGACATTTGGCAGCCCTTTGTGAATAGTCAGCATCACTCTTCCCTGATTACTCTCTTTCAGAAAGCTAAGAAAGAAGAGAAACAGGTTCTCAGAAAGATATATAGATATGCATATATATATAGACACATCATATCTACAGAGGGTTTTTTAATGCATGCATCCTGGGTTATTTGGAGTATTTTGCCTGTCCTGTGGCATAACACTAAACCTGCCGACCCTCCCTTGCCATCCCCGCGCTAACTCTCGGAGGGGGATAGCGAGAGGCAAGGGAAAGCTCAGCGCCCGCTCCGCGAAGCCGAGGATGCCGCTGCTCTCACCCCCGTCCCCCCCGGGCGCGCCCTGCCGT
>VYZW01013996.1:479-39343 GCA_013401315.1 Balaeniceps rex | reverse complement strand
CGGCGGGGAGGGGCGGTGCCCCATAACAGGGGGCCCGGGTCGGGGCCACCGCCCTTCTTCGCCCGCCGCGCCGCGCGCTTGAGCTGACCCGCTCCGCTCCCGGATTACCGAGCCCGCACCGCCACCGCCATGAGCACCAAGAACTCTTCGTACCGCCGCATGTTCGGCGGGGGCAGCCGCCCCAGCACCGGCACCCGCTACATCACCTCCAGCACCCGCTATTCGCTGGGCAGCTCCTTGCGGCCCAGCACCGCCCGGTACGTGTCCGCCTCGCCCGGCGGCATGTACGCCACCAAGACGACGTCGGTGCGGCTGCGGAGCAGCATGCCGCCCATGCGGCTCCACGACTCCGTGGACTTCTCCCTGGCCGACGCCATCAACACGGAGTTCAAGGCGAACCGCACCAACGAGAAGGTAGAGCTGCAGGAGCTCAACGACCGCTTCGCCAACTACATCGACAAGGTGCGCTTCCTGGAACAGCAGAACAAGATCCTGCTGGCCGAGCTGGAGCAGCTCAAGGGCAAGGGCACGTCCCGCCTGGGCGACCTCTACGAGGAGGAGATGCGGGAGCTGCGCCGGCAGGTGGACCAGCTCACCAACGACAAGGCACGCGTGGAAGTGGAGCGGGACAACCTCGCCGACGACATCATGCGGCTGAGGGAGAAGTGAGTTTGCGAGGGGAGGGCGGGCGCGGGCTGCCGGCGCCTTTCGCGGCGCCCGCCGGCGCGGAGGCCGTCCCTGGGCATCCCAAGCTGGGCTGGGGGCGGCGGGAGGCTTGTGGGGGGGGGACTGGGAGGGACCCCCGATCACTCCTCACCGCTGTCTCCCCCCTTCCAGGTTGCAAGAGGAGATGCTTCAGAGGGAGGAGGCTGAGAACACCCTGCAGTCCTTTCGACAGGTTTGCGGGGGCTGGAGGGGGGGAGCTGTGGGAGAGGAGAGCCTGGGGGTGGTGGTGGTGGGACGGGAGGACGGGACTGCAGGAGTTTGCTTTCCTCGCACAAAGGAATTCCATCAGTTCTCACGCAAGCCCTCCTTGTTTTCTTTAGGGGGTGCTGCGGTCTGAGGGGAGGGGAGGGGAACTATTGTCTTGCTTTATCCAAGTCTAGCCTGTCTTACAAAAAGCGCTCCGATGTGGAATTGCTTTCCGATCCAATAAAAGTGAAAGGGGGCCATCTGCTCGCTTGGCTGAAGGGTATTAATGGTTTCTATGGGATTCACCGTGGAATGCAGATACAGGCATTATGGCAAGTGTGGTGGCAGCAGATTGAAATAATAGATCCCTTTGTGTCGGAGGGGAGGGCGCAGTGGGCTGCATTCTTACTGAATGTGTAATGGTGCGGGCATATTTCTAGCAAAAAGTGTCTATCATGTGTAGGGTCCAGTTTTTGAACAAACAGAGCCTCCTTTTTAATGAATCGCTTTGGTCAGTGTATTACTGGACAACAGTTTAAAATTTTTCATATGGGTGTTGTCTGCTGACAAGAAGCAGAAAATTTGTTCCTTGGGGCGAGGTTGCAGCAGTCAAGTCTGCCTCCTCGGGATGTCCGTTAAGGACATAGAATTTAATCCTCCGTAAACAAAGATGTTTACATAGGAAACAAGTTGCGTTAGAGTTTAGTCTCTGTAGGATGCTACGATGTTATCCAGATAAACTAAAACCTACATGACAGCCAGAACCAACTGTGCAAACAGTGTTCAAAAAGCGTTAAGCTCACTTGTGCAAAACCAGCTTTCAACTTGGATTAAACCTTGTTTGGACTAGGAGGTATTCAGGAATGTGCCTTCTCAAAACAAGGTCTCTTCCCTAAAACTGCTGGTGTGAAGTGGCATTGCTAGCATTCCTCCCAGCTGGAAGTGACTGCCCCTATCTCCAGGCAGCTGGGCACAGGCTGACTTCATCCCACAGCTCTTCACAGACATTAGTAGATGTCACCATTCAGGAAATCACCACTTGATAGCCAGCGTTTCCCTGGGCAAGACTTTTGACTACAGTATATTTATAGTCTCTGAAGGAGAGCAGGTGTCTTCATGAGATAACATGTGGAAACCGAGACAGCTACTCCCATTCAGAGTCTGGGAATCCAGAGTCTCCGCTGGCGTTCTGGGGGCAGAAGTTGGAAACAGAACAGTTCAAGACGCTGCCTTAACTTTAGCTTCTGTTTTTTTGAGTACTAAGCCAATTTAATGTAGTGTGAAGTTCTATGCGGAAGCATTTAAGTTAAGTTTTAGAGAACCTAATCTATTTTGATTCATTGCTGTTGAAGGATCCTTTAACTTAAGGCTGGCTTAAAAGATCTTTCATACTTAATTGGTGCACCTCAAGGCATGTCTACCTTTATTTCAAACCAATTAAACTTTGTGAAGGCTCTAGGCTTTTAAGTGAACTTGGTTTTATGCATATCCCACATTCATTATCCAGCTCTTCCCTGCGCTGTGGAAAGGGGCCATTCAGGAGCTCAGCCTCTAGCAGATCTGTGTGTGCAGTACAGTCAGAGCTGGATCCATTTAACCTCTTAAGGTGTAGCTTATGCATAAGAATTGCAAATCATTGTCTGTGGAAACACTACACTAAATCCACTTGTGGCATAACTGGTGCATGCTAATGTGTTTGATTTGAACCACAGCAATATCTAATTTTTCCTTACCATGAAAGAGTAGGCTTAACATGCAAGTTTTGAAAACTAAATCTGTTTCAGTATAAGTATTGTTCTCCTGCAAGTGAAATTAAATTCGTAGAACACTGAAGTTGAAACATCCTGTTGTGCTTTCCATTGTAAAAAAATGCACAGCTTTTTATTAAACCATTATATTCTTGCACTGGAAAGTTGTATACATAGATTTGGAACACTTTACTGTTCTGATGTAGCATCAAATTTACTTTTTACTTGATGGAGCAGTTGTATACTTAAGTATTTTAAAAGAAAGTGAACAGATATTTGAACTTAAACTTTATTATTTCCAAAAGCTGCCTGCTTTAGAGACTGTTCAACTCAGATGTACTGAATTTTAATTTAATTTTCTCCTGAACAAAGACTTGGGATTTTTACTCATATGCTGAGGGGTGTACTACATAAAATAAATCTAAAGGTTCAGTGAGTTCTTTCCTTTGGGACAAAACAAGCATCACAATTAGTGAGAAAGTTATTTACTGTGGCTTTGCCAGCTGCTCTGGCAGCAAGGAATAGATCCTGAGCCTATGACAAGACAAGCAGGTCAGCTCCTGGCTAACATGAGGTTTTTGTGAAGTAAATATGGATGTTCAACCCTGCAAACTACATGACTGGTTTTAAAGAATCTCCTAGGATAAAATCAATGTGTAGTCCAATTGCAAGTATATGTCTCATTTGCTCAGGCTACAAGTAGCTTGTTCGTTTCTGTGGCTCTCCATACATCTAGGAAATACAGATACACTGATTCTTCACTCCCTAATGTGGGGAGTGAAGAATTCTTCACTCACTCAATGATAATGTATACAGTAAAGTACATACCATATATTCAACGTGTCTTCAATTTAACATGTTTTCAATTTATTATCAGCTGCTAAAAATCCTGTAGCTGTTCAGTTGTTCTGAAAAAAATTCATAGTCTTCAGTACGCAGATTTCTGTAAAATCCACTGGAAACTGTTTGGATATCTGTCTAATTGTGTAAACATGTTAGGTCATAGCCATGTAATTTCCTTCCAGAATCATCTTCAAGGTTTTTTGGGAGGAGAACAAATGAATTAAGGAATTCTTTGAATTGAAAAATAGAGCCGATAAGAACTGTGGGTGTAAAACTGTAGTTGATAGGGAAGTTATGGAATAACTTCATAATGGAATGAATTCATATGGAATAACATCAAAGGGGTGTTTTGCTGGATAAAGAAACCAGAAGAATTCTTCTGGAGCAAGAACCTTGCATGCAGCTGTGTACGTAACCAGTATGAAAGGAACAATCGTCCACTTTGCAAACGAATTGTCTTAGTTCCACATAAGAAGTTAACAATCAATGTTTAGTCTTAAGTTATGTTTTTTAACTAATTCAAGCTGCTCCCATGTAACATTCATGGCATATCTTCTGTTGTGCCTTAAATGAATTTTTGCTCTTGATTAAGACTATCTCCGTCCAGCAAAAGGTGGAGTCTTTGCCAGCTAATGTGAGGGTGTAGGCAATGATGACTAACTCGATTTGTGTTTATGCTCATACCTTCTTTTTCTCAAGGGAGATCTGTTGAACCACTTGGAGAAGTAAATGCTTACAGTTCCTATATGTACCTCACTAGCTTTACAAGCATGCTTTCAAGCTGTGGTCTGTAGACCCAAAGGGGTCTGTGGTTGATCATGAAGGAGTCCATAAGAAATAAACAAGAAATTAAGCCCTGTGATAGGCATGTAGGTACATGGGTTGCACTTTTAAGCCCCACTGGAAAAAATAGAAGTTAGTCTTGCAAATTGCAAGACTAAATCTTTTTCAGTGTAGTCAAGCTGAAAGAGCTTATGACTGGCTTCTGACCCAAGTACCTGCTTCGTCTTCAAGCAGGATTTACACCCACCACGATCTGTGTACTCTTGATCATGCTCAGCAATACGTTGGCAAAGATGAAGTAATCTACATATGCTGTATAGTTCCCAAAATCACAATAAAGGTGCATATAGTGGTCTCTGAGGCTAGAGTAGGTGGTGGCAAAAAGAGGTTTTTCACAGCTCTTGATTTCGTATTGTCTTGCGAGAAGCTCGGATGTAGCATCAGTCTATATGGTGCTGAACTTGCCATAAAAGGTTTCTCTACATCAGTTTTGTAAGATCGCTGATCAGTCTTCTCTCTCTGGTCAGGATGTTGACAATGCTTCTCTGGCACGTCTTGATCTTGAGCGCAAAGTTGAGTCCCTGCAAGAGGAGATTGTCTTCCTGAAGAAGCTTCATGATGAGGTAAGCTGAATAATGAGGTCTGTGCTTAGATGCTGACAGTCTAGCGAGCAAGTAAGCTCTTCACTAGTTCTGGCCCAGAGTCCCCACCTGTGTGTGTTCTGTATGTTGCCGTGTAATAACACTGAGTGTCTGCTTCTCTCTAAGGAAATCCGAGAACTGCAGGCCCAACTCCAGGAACAGCACATCCAAATTGATATGGATGTTTCTAAGCCTGATCTTACTGCTGCCCTGCGTGACGTTCGCCAACAGTATGAAAGCGTTGCTGCTAAGAATCTTCAAGAAGCTGAAGAGTGGTACAAGTCCAAAGTAAGTAAAATCCGTTCAGATGCATCAGGCACTCAAACTAACTGTACATAACAGCTTTGCTGTAGCACTTGGTGTTCCCTCTGTCTCTCTACTGGACACAAACACAGCCATGGCACAGGGTCTTCTTTAAACTCCTGGTCTTGGAAGAGTACAGCTGAAAACATTACTTTGTGCCATAAGCACAGCATCAGAGTAATGGGTTCATACTTGGAGTCTTTCCTGTGCCTTGTGCCTGGAAGCACATGTTGGATGAAATACTGGAGAAAGGAGTGAATGAATGGGTAAAAAAATTATTAAAAGATATGAAACATGCAGGGTGGGTAAACAAATATGAAAGGTTTAAATATGAATTCCAATTTAACAATTGGAAATAGAAAGGCATTTTAAGAGTAATGCTAATATTTAAATGTTTCAGGTGTTATGATGGCTTCAGTTGCCCTCAAATGTTGTGTCCAAAAAAAGTCTGTTATACTGTTTCTGTTGAAGTGTTACGCTAACCAAACTGGGGATTTCCACAGTTTGCAGATCTCTCTGAAGCTGCTAATAGGAACAACGATGCCCTGCGCCAGGCCAAACAAGAAGCTAATGAATACCGCAGACAGATTCAGTCTCTCACCTGCGAAGTTGATGCCCTTAAGGGAAGCGTAAGTAGAAGACAGCAGTTGTTGGGAAGTTCTTCCCTTTGCAGCTTTAAGCACTGCACTGCATTTTAATTGTTTAGATATAGATGTGAATGCAGCTGATCTCCCATGCCATACAGCAGCATATTAGTACTTTTTCAAAAGGATGCTATGGGCTCAATTTGCCTGCATGCACTACAGTGCACTGGCTAGATTGATACACTGAACTAGTGTTACTTAAGGTATAAACAATGAGTTAATTCCCTTGCTATAATATTGATTGTTTATGTAACACTTTCTGGAATTGTTTATGGCTTGTCTGTCAGGTACAGATGAAGCTATAAAAAAAGCTGGAGGAGCAGTGGAAAGGAGGTGCAAATCTTGTTGTTGCTAGAACCTGACTGCCTGAAAGGCTGGCTTGAAATGGATTTAACAGTGTATAGTACACCTTCAAATCCCCTCACTGAGGAGTGCCTGCATGCTGACTTGTACTGCATGTGTCGGACTTGCTGTAAGGGATTGTTTTGCCACCTGGTAGAACAAATACATGGCACACCTCAGATCAAGTAGCAGAATAATGCACCTTGGCTTTGCAAGGGGAAGATAAGGAGATGACAAATTTGGGACATGTCTGGGCACTTTCAGAAAGGATGCTAATGTAACTCAACTTCCCTTTTTTAAAAATTTGAAGGGTTTTGAGGTTGAGGAAGAATGGCTGAACTACAGCAGTGCTTGACTTCATTATTCTCTTCCAGAACGAATCCCTGGAGCGCCAGATGCGTGAAATGGAGGAGAATTTTGCTGTTGAAGCTGCTAACTACCAAGACACTATTGGCCGTCTGCAGGATGAGATTCAGAACATGAAGGAAGAAATGGCTCGCCATCTCCGCGAGTACCAGGACCTGCTGAATGTAAAGATGGCTCTTGATATTGAGATTGCCACCTACAGAAAACTGCTGGAGGGTGAAGAGAGCAGGTAAAAATCACATGCAGACACTTTCCTGAACAGCAATTACTAGAAAACACTATACCCATGTCTGACTCTATCCACTTCTGTTTTTCCTTCAGGATTAACATGCCTATTCCAACCTTTGCTTCTCTGAACCTGAGAGGTAAGCTGTTTCTGTTACTTCAGTTTAGACAGCTGTTCTGTCGTTAGCAAAAGGGTTCTGGATAGTTCCTTTTACTCCAGTATTTGAACTTGTATAAATGCAGTTGCATGTGAATGTTTTTCTTAGATACAATTACAGTATTTGCAATTACTTAACCTAGGATTGGAGGAGCTACTTTGTTCCTGGACACAGATATTTTTAAATATCAGTACATAGTGATTGGTTTAGATGCCTGCTGAAGGTGCTTTAAGGGGAATAGGGAGAAAATGGAGAAGATTAGCTTATCACTCAGAGCAGGAGACTTCTTCATATACTAAATTGGGATTCTGAAAGTAGACACTAAAATCTGTTGCACCTCATTTCTTTGAGGAGGCACTTCATCTGGACTATTGGTAATAATACATTTTTCTTCTGCAGAAACCAACATCGAGTCTCAGCCAATGGTTGACACTCACTCAAAGAGGACACTTCTAATTAAGACCGTTGAAACTAGAGATGGACAGGTTGGTGGTAACTTTGATTTTATTTCTATCACAGCTGGTTACCTTAAAATACTTGAAGTTTTGTCTGCTGATCAGTGCAGCCTGTGTATGGTATTAAGTATTGGGTAGAACAGCATCTGGCAGTCCAAGCGGCATGGCTAAATCTACAGATGTAGCAAACAGGCTTCTGTGGAAACGATCACAGAATTCATCTGGTAGTAAAACCTTAAGCGTCTGCCAGTTACCTGTGTAGTGAGTATTTAAGTTCAGCTGAGTTAGCAAGTTCTCAAAGAGATTTCTGGCATCCTCTGAGGAAACCATGTGGCAGTAAACAGAGGTACTTGTTTGGGACAAGATACTGTTTTCAGACTAAGTCAATAAAGCTTACCATTAGCCAACTAGAACTTCTCATTTATAAGTGAGAGTTGATACCTATGTGTTCACACTTCTGTGGTACTGGATGATGTTCCAAAAAACCAAAAAAAATCTTAATGCAAGTGTCTCTGTTTTTCAACAGGTTATTAATGAAACTTCCCAGCATCATGATGACTTGGAGTAAAGCTGAAGTGAAGACGCATACTTACAAATGCAGGAGAAATTCTTACCAGCAAGATTTAAAAAGTCCATGTCTTAAAGGAAGAAAGAGCTTTCAAGTGCCTTTTTGCAGTTTTTCCATGAGCGCAAGATTATCATGCTAGGAAATAGGTCTTAGATCTTGCAAACTGACTCTCCCTGAAGGATTAGAGTTTACAATGGAGTCTAGTTTACAAGTAGCATTATCTTGTGCTGCAATACTGTTTTTAAGCATCTGAATTGAATAAAACTGCTTTTTCCAGCACAGTATGAGCAACCTGTCTCTGCTTCAATAAATATTTGGAAAATGGCTCTTGATGTGTTCTAATTTGTTAACTTCATGACTTTCTGGAAAGCCATAACAACATAATGCTGGAATTACTATATGGTTGACATCTCCAGTACTGGTTGTATCGAATGCTGTTTTTTTCAGTTTAACTAGATAAACTGTCTTACTCTTTTACTGCTTAGGTTTTGGAACCAACTAAAATGGACTATAACTGGCAGATGTGTAATGTATTATGATATTTCCTATCACTTGAATAAAATATGATACTTCAAGCTAATAAAAATTAATCTTGCTTCCATATACCAGCTAACCCAGTTCCTAAGAGCTAAGAATGCCCAAAATACCTTAAAACTCGGTTCTATAAAACATAGTTAAGTAGCTGTGAAATAGTTCATGCAATCCCTTATCTGAGACAACACCTTTGCAAAATTAACAGCTGATTTGATGTATTGGCTTCATTTTCCAAGAAAGACTAGTTCCCAAAGGCTTGTGTCTGTTACAGAAATTAAATGAAGGTTTCAGATGGAGTGGTGGTTAGGAGAGAGATTTGAAGGGAAAGCAGAGGGAAAATAATTTGACCTAGTTGTGACCTGATTCCAGTACTTAAGCCACTTTAAAAAAGGAGAGCCACTATGCTTGCTGATCTCTGCTGAATGTCAGCCTAAGTGCAGCAGAATGGGGAAGAGAAAACTCCCACCTGGCCTGCCTTAGCCTTCTGGGAGGCAGAAGTGAAAGGTTGAAGTCCTCTGTGAACACTTACTAGAGAAAATTTCTGTGAAGTAAGATGCTCCTCAAATTAAAACACAGTCAAAACCTCAGCAAAGCTCTTGTCCTACAAAAGTAGCTACTCTGTTCTGCATTGGTCCTCCTGTAAAGCTGCTTCCTGTAAGCTTTTGCTCAGGTATGACTTGTGGAATAATTAGAGGGGAACTGGAGTTGTTCAGTAAGTATGAATTGCATCCAGTGCTCATTCAAGGTAATGATAGTAGTTTCATGTCGTACAGACGCTCTCACAAGTCTTGGGAACTGATCTGTAAGAAAAACTTACTGTGTTGCTTATAAATAACTTAATTGTTATCCCCAGCTGATAGGGGTGAAAAAGAATTACTTTTTTCATCCCTATCAATTCTTCCCTTTGCTCCAGTGTGTGACTAACCAGTTGCAGTGCAGGCACTGGAGTGAGGGGGCAGTAGGAGTCCACTTTTCTCATCTCGTCGTCTGCAGCACCAGGTTAGGAGATCTGCAGCCAGGATGCTAAAGAGGGAGGGAGGCAGTGCCTGGGGTGTGCTGAAACCCTCTACAGCTCAGACACACAGGTATTCTGCAGCCTGGAGGTAGGGGCCAAGGGGTGATTGCAGTTTACATCTTTGAGCCTCCCAGGGAGAAGCGCTGAAGCTGTTCTTCACAGCAGAAAAGCGCCTAATTTTTCAAACAAGGTGCAGCAATGCTGTTCCTACCCTGCTTTTCTCTAGTAAGTGTTCACAGAGGACTTCAGCCTCTCACTTCCACCTCCCGGCAGGCCGGAGGGGAGTTTTCTCTTCCCCATTACACCATGCTTGGGCTGATACTCAGCAAAGAATACAAATCCATTAGGCTGGGATATGTGGCTGTCCAGCTTGGTGCTTTAGGCACGCACCTGAGAAAAAAGTCCTGCATTTGTTCTGGTGATTCTTCCATGCAAAAGGGCCAGAAGTGACTCTGAGGAGAGTGCCTGGACCGAAGCCTCAGCCACTGCTTGCTGCAAAGCAGAACAGATTCAACCTGGTCTGTAGTCTGGTGAGTAGGATAGTCTCATTAACAAATGAAAGAGTGAACCCAGCCTCTTTCATGCTGTGGAGGTTGCAGACACCAGGTTTTCTACTACCTATCAACACCCAGAAGCATAAAAAAAGGACAAATGAGCTTGCATGGGAGATGCTTTCTGTGATAGTGACAGCTCAGGGCATGTGCAATAGCTTATTTTGAACACTTAATAGACATGAGTGTCTGCAACCTTTCAGGATAAGAGTGGGATAAGGTACTGATGTCCTGCCTATTGCAGACCACTGAAGTCTTTTTCTGGATCCAGGCACTGAAAAGGTTGGGCCAACGGTTAGTGTCATTTCTTGCAGCTGAAGCAGCGTGGGAGCACTGGCAGTGGCTTCTGGCAGCACATGGTCAGGGAGAGCCAGCTCCACCGGGGGACGGTGGGGACCGTCGATGGCTCTGGGCAGGGACCCATGGCACAGAGGGTCTGAAACGCACGTTTACTGCTGGAGGTTACCTGAATCATGATAGTCTTTCAGATCTCACTTCTCCCTCTGCTGCCAGCTACCCAGCCCGTTGCTTTCTGTCGCCTTTGATTGCTTCTCCCACGTAGATGAAAGAAGTGACTGTATCAAGCATTGACAGTGAAGCAAAGGAGTTATTCCTGGCTCTTTTGTGTTTGGGGTTACTCAGAGCAGAGAGAAGCATGTGGCAGAGCTTTCAACCCTGGGAATAAATAGAAAGATAAATAAAAATAAATAAAAATAAAACCTAGTTGCCAAGGGGATAGGAAGATTGCAGGAAACCTCCAAAGCCTGTGCTCTGTGTGAGTGTGAGAGTACCCTCACCGTGGAAAGGAGCGCTGATGGTGACTGTGTAAACTTCTCAGTGTTTGATCTAGGCACACCAGGCTTATGCTTGTATATAATCACCAAAAGCTGCTTAGAGCTGAACCAGCAGCTGACCTCAGAACTGTATTTCACATCCTAATAACGGCAGACTGCAGCCGTACCAAGCGGCGCAGCCCTCAACAGCAGCTGGGCACTTGTCCTACCCTCCAACGAGTGCCATGAAGCTGCTCCCGTGAGCTGAGCAGTAGCACTCCAAGGCTGAATTTCCTCCCTTGCTGAGTGACTGGTGCCCGTGGCAGTCACCAGGTCCTTGTACAGTGTGTAACAGAGGTTACTGCTAGAGACAACGCTGCTTTTTTTGGTAAATGTTGATTTCTAACAAGAGCTTCTGACACGAGGTCCGTTCCAGGTAACCCAGGCAGAACTGATTTTGGCTGTCATTTCTGTTGTATCATGAAATCTCTTACATGGTTACTATCTCCAAATATGTAAGCTATACTCACAGTAAATAACATTAATCCTCCAGATAATTAAGAGTCCTTAGTTTATTTTGCTTCATGTAGCCAGAAGCTTGCCTTCCTTTCCTTTTCTTTTTTTTAAATAATCCTGCAAAATATGGAAACTGTTAGAAGAGACTCTGTATTCCAAGCCCCTGGGAACACATAACTAATGCATTTCTTCTGCCATCCAGTTTGTCTGCTTTAGTATACAGCAAATATACTTTTCCTTCCCTCCCTCCTCTTCCTTCCTTCCCTTCCCTTCCCTTCCCTTCCCTTCNCTTTTCCTTTTCCTTTTCCTTTTCTTTTTCCTTTCCCTTTTCCTTTTCCTTTTCTTTTCCCTTTCCCTTTCCTTTTCCCTTTCCTTTTCCCTTTCCTTTTCCTTTTCCTTTTCCTTTTCTTTTTCCTTTCCCTTTTCCTTTTCCTTTTCTTTTCCCTTTCCCTTTCCTTTTCCCTTTCCTTTTCCTTTTCCTTTTCCTTTTCTTTTTCCTTTCCCTTTTCCTTTTCCTTTTCTTTTCCCTTTCCCTTTCCTTTTCCCTTTCCTTTTCCTTTTCCTTTTCCTTTTCTTTTTCCTTTCCCTTTTCCTTTTCCTTTTCTTTTCCCTTTCCCTTTCCTTTTCCCTTTCCTTTTCCTTTTCCTTTTCCTTTTCCTACTCTCTCTAATATTTCAGTATGGAGCGTAGTTTTTGCCTCACAGAGCGCTCACAGTCCTGGCCTAACCAAAGGCTCGGGCCTTCTCTCTTCCCCTCCCTGTGACGGCTCCTTTCAGCTGTTACATCTGCAAATGACCCTGGTGCTTTCCCTGCTGGCATACTGTGCTCAGTGGGAACATCTGTATTTTTTTAAATACGTGGAAGAAAAAACTAAGGGAAAGAGCTGCAAGACTGCTCTGAGGTCCTGAAAGCTTGGTTTAAATGTGAGGTTTAAAGAACTCGGGACACTTTGGATGAGGCCTGACAGCAGCATGGTGGAAAGCTGTCCAACAGCCGTGGTGGTAGGTCGGCAGCATCGCTGTGCCTCAGGCTGCAGGGTGCTACCCCACGGCAGCAAGCTGCCCCACAGACTGTCAGGCCTCTGGGTGCCTCATGCAAAGCCACGAAGGCACCCAAGGAACGGAGACCTTCAGAAAACTGCTTGTAGGAAACTGCTCATCCCAGCCCAGTGTGAAATCTCCAAAATGGCTTATGGGTGAGATCTCATCACGCCAGGCAGGGTGCCCGGTGCTGCCTGTGGTTAGAGCACTTACGGGGCTCACGCTCACAGCCCTATTTGCAGGTGCAGAATCCCACATGTAAGCAGGTTACTGGGCACTTCGGGACTGGTATGTCCTCCCACTAGTCAATTAAAACATATCCCATAGACTCTCAATCACCCTTAGTCACCCATGGAGCATGGAGAAACTTGCGGCTGAGGTCCCTGTCACAGGGCTGTTGGTGGCAGCCACCAAGGACCCATGCTGTGTGGAGATCACGTCCTGCTGGGGCACACCTGGCACTGGGAGGCTCCTGCTCCTGGCCAGGACTTGTTCATGCCAGCTGGTGGAAGGGGAGGTGCCTGGGGGATATAAATTCCCACATTTGGAGAGGTTGAGTAGCTGAGTGCCTGGATAGAAAATCTTACCAGTGCCCTAACAACAGGTAAGTATTGCCAATTCTAATTGCAAATCCTTCCACGGGGGAAGGGAAGCCTGGATATTACTGAAAATTTTAAAGTCTTTTGCATACAATAAACTGCTCAAACAGACATCTGCTTGAGTGCAGTCATGCATGCAGAATTAGGAAGTGCCCAAAATAAAGTTACATTTTCAATCTTCATTTGGTCCCTTTGTGCTCATGCACAATACTATAGATTTCAGCTGCAAGTTCATGGACCTTGTCTCATTCAGTGTTCATACCCGATAGTACTTCAGAAATGACCACTCACTGCTAGAGCATTTTCAGGCCTCCTGCGTGTGTGTTCCCCTGCTTTATTTGTCTTTTTTAAAGGGTCTGAATTTTTAATTTCCTCTAGGGTACCCTCTGCTGTTCTTCATGGCTCTTCATAACACCTCTGCGAGAGGTGGGGTGTTATCCACCCTGTTTCACACATGGGGCCGTGGAGCACAGCAGTGATGCTCAGAAGTGGAAGTTAACCTCAGGGGTCCGGTGTGAGGTCGGTTAGCACTGTATACTTTTAAGGCACTTACTGATTTCAGGCCCAGGTGCTTTCCCAGTCCGGATGTCAGATCAAGTTCCCACAAAATTAAGCTCAGACATTCAGGCGTACCAACACAAAGCACGGTTTGAGTGAAATTCCCAGTCTCAGCCAGGAAAGCTATAGCATAAGCAGGAACAAAATCCATTTCCCCAACATGGTATAGAGCTACCTTAACTGTGGGCCCTTCTCTCTCTACAGCATATTGCATCCCTCATTCCATATTTCCCTTCTTCTGCAATAAGGGCAGGCAATGCTCTTGCTAATGGGCCCCCTCACAACCCAGTCCAAATCGTTCCCCAGGCCCATGAACTGCCCTGAGGTAAAAGCTGCTTACGAGCTTCAGTCTGCAGCAAACAAACTCATTGCTTCAGAAAAGGGCAAGTCCGCAGCAGCCAAATCTCTGCACAGTGGTGTGTAATAGTTTTCATACAAACTCCCGAGGCTGACATTTTCAGCCCGTTTCTTTTTCAGAGACGTATTGCAGCTGTCTCCCTGTGGTGGGATACGTGAACTGCAAGGCAAAGACAGCCTGTATGGAGCATTTCTCCTCTCCTTGACTGCCATGTGCCATGCAGAATGGTATGGCCACAAAGGGAAGAGACGCAGCTTTCTCCAAGAATTGCTCTGCAGTTATTCTCTGCTACTGTCTGTGATTCTGAAGTCCAGGAAGATGATTCAGACTTGGTAGGCACCAAATAAAATCACGTTCAGGATGGAGAATGGTGGCGGGTTGAACCTGGCCAGCAGTCAAACACTCACACAGCTGCTTGCTCACCTCTGTTACCCACAGCGGGAAAGGGGGAGAAAACAAGAAAAAAAAAAGTGAGAAAATTTATGGGTCGAGATAAAGACATTTTAATAGGTGAAGAAAAGAGAAGGGGAAAACCCCAAGAAAAACAAAGGCAATCACACACCACCCCCACAGGCAGCTGGATGGCCAGCTGGTCTCTGAACAATGGCCACCTTGGAAGCCAAAACCCTTCTTCTTCCTTTACCTCAGTCTTTATTGTTGATGATTGAGCTGATTGAGCATGATGTTATATGGTATGGAATATCTCCTTGGTCAGTTCAGGTCAGCTGTCCCAACTGTGTCCCCTCCCAATGTCTTTCCCACCCGCAGCATACTCACTCAGAGGGCAGAATGGGAAAAAGAGAAAGACTTGGTGCTGTGCAAGCGCTGTTCAGCAACAGCCAAAACATCAGTGTGTCACCAACACTGCTTCAGCCACAAAGCACCACAGAGGCCTCTATGAAGAAACCTAACTCCATGCCAGCCAGACCCAGTAGAAGAACTTAGCACAGATTCAGATGGGTGCATGAGTCTCTGTACCTGGAGGCCATGTATGAGGGCTCAGAAGGATCCAGATTCAAAGTTCATCCTCTACCAAATTTGGAGCAGGGTTTTAAGCTCAGATCTCATAGCATAGGACACTCTATAGACTTCATGGATGTCCAAGAAATGTACACGCTAGAAAACCTCTGCTATTTTATTATGTATGGCAAGGTGAATAATACAGGGTGGTTTTGCTGGCTGAAGTGCTCCACACACAGACCATGTTTCTGGCCCCCACCCTAGCTAGTGTTTAAACACTGTAAAAATATGTTGGCTCCCACTTACTTTAAACTAATACAATCATATTTTTAAAGCTTATTTTGCAAATTGGGGTTGGGAATTGCAGACATACTTTCTGCTCTGACAGTCCTTCTTTGATGCTGCTTGCTGGAGTGCACGACAGGTTTGCTGCCCCCAGCTTTCCCCATCAGACCTTAGTGCCCTGCAGCTGGATGGCTGGAGAAGTGCGTGTGTGTACCACTCCTGCCAAAAACAGCACAAAGCACTTTCCCTGCTGCTTTAAGCTAAAAATATTGGACTGTGATCTAGGAGAGGTCTGAAGTGGTGAATTCTTGCATTGGTAGGGTATGTTCCTATCCTTGCCAAATCCTGTTCCGGTGTTCAGTCACTCTCAAAGTGAAAAAGTTGTTTCTTATATTTAAACAGAATTTCTTGTATTTTGGTTTGTGCCCATTGCCCCTAGTCCTGTTACTGGGTACCACTGAGGAAAGCCTGGCTCCATCTTCCTTACTCCTTCCATCAGGTGTTTATACACATTGATGAGATCCCACCTGAGCCTCCTCTTCTCCAGACTGAACAGTCCCAGCTCTCTCAGCCTCTTCTCGTACGTCAGATGCTCCAAGCCCTTCATTGTCTTTGTGGCCCTTGGCTGGACTTGCTCCAGTGTGTTCATCTCCCTCTTGACTGGGGAGCCCAGAACTGGACACAGCACTGCAGAGGGGTCTCACCAGGGCTGAGCAGAGGGGGAGGACCACCTACCCCAGATAGCTTAGCTTCATTATATTGAATTATACTGACTGGTCTTGAAAAGTGGTAACCTGGCAGATGAGAGAGTAAGTAAAGGACAGAGCTCTACAACAATATATGAACAATCCTACTGGGTCAGACCAGCAATCCACTCGGTCTCCTACAGTGCTTGCTGAGGAGAAGGGCATAAGAAACAGGGCTCCAGTCCCTGAACAGCCTTCATTTTCCAGCAAACAGAAATTCAGGGACTTTTTGAGCCAGTGGCTTTATCTAGACCATTGATGAGCTTGTCTGGTCTGATTCGAATCCTCTGATAATTTTGGCTTCTGTCAGCCTATATTTCATCATTTGACAGTGTCCCAGGAAAAAACATTTTCTTTTGATTATTTTTATCCTCACTGTCTGATCATTTTCTTGACTTTCCAGTAGTTCTTGTGTTATGAAACATAGTAAATAATCATTCTGCGTTCAACCCCTCTGTGCTACTCCTCATTCAACAGACTTCTCCAGTAGCTCCCCTCCAGTACCTTTGCATGTTTCTAACATTTATAGTGTCTTCTCATCTAGAAGCCATCCTGTAACCCTAATAATCCTCATCACTCTTCTCTTCATTTTAGTTCTGCTATAATCTATATAAAACAAGGTGACTACGTATATTGGGTTTGCATAGCAAGGTTTTGGTAGCCAGGGGTCTACAGGGGTGGCTTCTGTGAGAAGCTGCTAGAAGCTTCCCCTATGTCCGATAGAGCCAATGACAGACGGCTCCAAGATGGACCTGCTGCTGGCCAAGGCCGAGCCAATCAGCGACGGTGGTAGCACCTCTGGGATAACATATTTAAGAAGGGCAGCGGGGGGGGCGGGAACAACCCAACTGCACAACTGCAGCTGGAGTGAGGAGTGAGAATATGCGAGAGGAACAGCCCTGCAGACACCAAGGTCAGGGAAGAAGGAGGGGGAGGAGGTGCTCCAGGTGCCAGAGCAGAGATTCCCCTGCAGCCTGTGGTGAAGACCATGGTGAGGCAGGCTGTCCCCCTGCAGCCAATGGAGGTCCACGGTGGAGCAGATACCCACCTGCAGCCCACAGAGGATCCCATGCCAGAGCAGGTGGATGCGCCTGAAGGAGGCTGTGACCCCGTGAGAAGTCTGTGCTGGAGCAGGCTCCTGGCAGGACCTGTGGACCCATGGAGAGAGGAACCCATGCTGGAGCAGGGTTGCTGGCAGGACTTGTGACCCTGTGGGGGACACACACTGGAGCAGTCTGCTCCTGAAGGACTGCACCCCATGGAAGGGACCCACGCCGGAGCAGTTCGTGAAGAACTGTAGCCCATGGAAAGGACTCATGTTGGAGAAGTTCATGGAGGACTGCCTCCCGTGGGAGGGACCCCACGCTGGAGCAGGGGAAGAATATGAGGAGTCCTTCCCCTGAGGAGGAAGGAGCAGCAGAGACAACGTGTGATGAACTGACCGCAACCCCCACTCCCCATCCCCCTGCGCCGCTCTCGGGGGAGGAGGTAGAGAAAGTCGGGAGTGAAGTTGAGCCCAGGAAGAAGGGAAGGGTGGGGGGGAAGGTGTTTTAAGATTTAGTTTTTATTTCTCATTATCCTATCCTGATTTGATTGGTAATAAATTAATTTTCCCCAAGTCGAGTCTGTTTTGCCCATAATGGTAATTGGTGAGTAACCCTGTCCTTATCTCGACCCAGGAGGCTTTTGTTAGATTTTCTCCCCCCCGTCCAGCTGAGGAGGGGAGTGATAGAGTGGCTTTGGTGGGCACCTGGCATCCAGCCAGGGTCAACCCACCACACTAAGACAACAAGCAGTCTTCAAGACATGTGCATTGGAGCAACACAGAGTGACATAATGGGAACTCCTATTTTGTACTCAGTTACCTTTGAAGTGTGTAAAAATATTGCATCTACCTTTTTGATCACTGCTCAGTACTGGGCTGACATTTTCAGAAAATTATCCACAGTAACTCAGAGATCTATTTCCTAAGGACTAATAGCTACGAGTTATTTTTTCCCCTTACTTTGCCGTCATTGACATCAAATTTTCATTCACTCTTTGATCACCCAGTCATCCAGGACTGTGATATCCTTCTGCAACTTTGAGCTCGGCGTTAATGCTGACTGCCCTTAATAACTGTGCACCAACTGAAAACTGTTGTCAATCTACTAGTCGTTCTTTGCTAGCTCACTGAGAAATATATTGAATGGTAAAATCCAGTGTGCAAATACTTGTGGGAGCCCAGTGACAGCTTCCTTCCACAGTGAAGGCTCTCCATTATTTCTGTTTTTTCCTACTTTCTAGCTTAAAATAGGGAGAACCTTCCCTTTGTATTTCTTAAGAATCTGCAATGACCGTTTTGCAAAAGCTTCTGACAAAATCTTCCATCTGCATTACCCTTAGCCACAAAGCTTGTAAAATCCTATAGACATTTCCACCAGATTCATGAGGCATGACTTCCTCAGAAAAAAATGCATGTGGAATCCTACCCAGCACAGCTGATCTTGCAGTTCCTCCTGATTTTGCCAGGTAAAAATGTTAGATTTATTGCTCTATAGATTCCAGCATCACCCTGGAGCCTTTTTTAGAGTCTGAAACTATACTGGCCATTGACTATTTCTCTGACACTAGATGCATTGCAACGAGCAAATTAGCAATTTCATGCTGAGTTACCCAGACCCATTTGATGGTTGCCATCCTGCCTTCTTCTCACCTGTCAATGTATTGATTTGTTTCAGAACCTCTTCAGTTTGAGATTGTTCTTCATCTGTCACAGGGGGCTCCTTCACCTTGTTCTTAATGAGCTGTATTCATGAAAGTTTTTTCCTATGGCCTTATCTTTGCTGAGTAATACTTCTACCTCTTGACTGTCCCACTTGAAGCTGCACTGAATTTCTGGCAGACATCATGGTTTGGATGTGTTTGAAAGTGTTTTTTATTAGCAATTTGCCTCTGGAACTGGTATTTGGTACATCTCACTGGAGATCTACTTTTCCTTTGCCAGAATTTCCTGGTGTTCTCATTTGGACATGATTTCTGTCAAGTTCTAGTAGTTCCCTTCACTGTCATTTTTAATTGGGCTGCTTTTTGGTGTTTGTTTTTTTTCTTCTTTTCTTTCTCTTTCTAAGAGGCTTTTCAGCAAGATAGTAGGCATTTCTGAGTTTAATATTGTATCTCAAAAAGTCCCTTCGTGGCTTATCAGCATTTTCAATCTTTTAGCTTCTACTTTTCTTTTTTTTTTTTTTTTTTTAAATTGATGCCTGCATTTGAAGACAGCTCCTTTTTGAAGTTCAGCTTGATTGAAATGTAATTCCAGGTCATTTTTGCTTCCTGGCTCAATTTTGAATTTCAGTAGATGCAACTGCTACATCCTCTTCACTGCTAACCTCTCCACTTTCCATACAGGCTGTAAATTACCTGTGTCTCTCTATGTCCTTTGCAAGATATGTTCTTATCATTTCTCTCCTTTAACCCATAAGTATCTTGCCACCTTTTCCTTTAGGTAGTGCAGCTCCCATGTACCTAATTGAACTTGGAGCAATTGCTTTGAACTTCATGGCATCTATTTCAGACGTGACAAAGAGCTTTTGGATGAAAGTCTGTCAATTTTTTTTCTTCCAACTTTATTAGATAGACTAATAAAACACAGGGCCTCTATTAACAAGCCTTGACTTACACTGTCGTCAAGGAACAGGCACTGCAGGCGCTGCCCACAGGGGCTGGCAGGGCAGGGCCTCACCACCTGGGGCCCATCCCACCTCCCCCAGCCAGGGAGCAGGGCAGGCTGGTCTGGGAGGATGGCTGGGGCAGCCCCAGCCCAGGACATCAGGCACTGCCATGGAGAAGGAGGTGCCTGATGTAGAGAGTGTCTCCCCTAACCTGCCTGATCATGACGACTGAGTAGATGAGGCCTTCTACAGACAGCTAGAAGTAGGCTCATGTTCCCTGGCCCTGGTGCTCATGGCAGACTTTGACCATACCAATATCTGCTGGAGGGAGAACACAGCGGGGCATAAGCAGCCTTGGAGGTTCCTGGAGAGCATTGATGAAAACTTCCCAAGCCAAGTGATAGAGGAGCCAGCAAGGAGAGGTGCTCTGTTGGACCTCACACTTACAAATGAGGAAAGGCTCACTGGGCCTGTGAAAGTCAAAGGCTGCCTTGGCTGCAGTGACCAAGAGATGGCAGAGTTCAGGATCCTGAGAGGAGGGAGCAGGGCAAAAAACAACCCTGGACTTTAGGACAGACTTTGGCCTCTTCAGGGATCCACTTGAAAGAGTCCCATGGGATAGGACCCTAAAGGGAAGAGGGGTCTAACAAAGCTGATTGATTGCTATTCAATAATCACCTCCTCTATGCTCAGGAACAGTCCATCCCAAAGAACAGGAAGTCAAGCAAAAATGCAGGAGGCCTGTATAGATTAACAAGAAGTTCCTGGCAAAACTCAGACATAAAAATAAAGTATACAGAAAGTGGAGTCAGGGTAAGGCAACCTGTGAGAGATACAGAGACACTGTCTGAGCATACAGACATGGTTAGGAAAGCCAAAGCCACCCTGAGTTGAGTCTGGCAAGGGATGTCAAGAGCAACAAGAAAGGCTTCCATAAATAGATAAGGGGCAAAAGAAGACTAGGGAAAATGTGGGTCTGCTGTTGAATGGGGTGGGGTTCCTGGTGACACAGGACATGGACAAGGCTGAGGTATTGAATGTCTTCTTCACCTTGGTCTTTGCTAGCAAGACCCACCTTCAGGAATCCCCAGACACCAGAGGGAAAGGTTGGAGCAAGGAAAGATGTACCCTTGGTGGAAGAGGATCAGGTCAGAAAATACTTAAGCAAACTGGACACACATAAGGCCCTGGGCCCTGGTGGGATGCATCCATGAGCACTGAGGGATCTGGCTGATGTCGTTGTGAGGCCACTCTCAATTATTGTTGAATGTCCATGGTGACTGGGATAGGTGCCTGAAGAATAAAGGAAAGCAAATGTCACTCCTATCTTCAAGAAAGGCAAGAAGGAGGACCCAGGGAACTACAGGCTGTGTCTGACACCAGTTCCCCTCACTGGGCCTGATCTTGACCCCCACCTTGGGGCTGATATCTTGCCCTGGCCTTGGCCTGGCTCCAGCACAGAACCACAAAGTAATTGAGGTTGGCAAGGACCTCTGGAGGTCATATGATCCAACCCCCCTGCTCAGCCAGGGCCACCAGCAACAGCCAGTTGCCCAGGACCATGTCCAGATGGCTTTTGAATATCTCCAAGGATGGAGACTCCACAACGTCCCTGGGCAGCCTGTGCCAGTGCTCTGTCACCCTCACAGTGGAAAAGTGTTTCCTGATGTTCGGAGGGAACCTCCTGTGTTTCATTTTGTGCCCACTGCCTCTGGTCCTGTCACTGGGCACCACTGAGAAGAGTCTGGCTCTGTCTTTGCACCTTTCAGGTATTTATATACACTGATAAGACCCACTGAGCTTTCCCTTCTCCAGGCTGAGCAGTCCCAGCTCTCTCAGCCTTTTCTCATATGTGAGATGCTCCAGATCCTTAATTACCTTTGTGGCCCTTCGCTGGACTTTCTCCAGTATGTCTATGTCTTGTACTGGGGGGTCCACAACTGGACACAGAAGTCCAGGTGTGGCCTCACCAGTACTGACTAGCAGGGAAGGATCGCCAGAAAAGCTGTCTGCAGTCCATGCACTGTTACACCAGCAGTGGAGGGGCCATGGAGGGCAGCACCCGCTGGGGACAGGAGGGAGGTGTGTGGGCATAATGTGAAGGGGCCTTATATTAATGTCTCCCTGCAGGACCTCAAATATTTTGTTTGGGATTTGTTAGAGCCACCATTCCGTTTGTTGTTACCTTTGTTGTGTTTATATTCTCTCCTTTTTGTCCTGGCTTTTTCATTTTTCAAATGAGCAAATATATGTGTACTTTTGAAGTTGTGTGCTGTTGTTCTTGCTTCTCACTTGATTCCTGGGGCCCTTGGCACTTCCTTCAACCCCTCAACTTCCCTTCTCTCCCCCACAGCAGCCTAAAGTTCTGTGTAAAGGCAAGCAGACCCCTTTCTTGCAGAAGGGCCCAACACTAAAGTTTGTGGGGATACTGCAGAAGGTCCTGCCCTGTTCTTCGCTCCCGAGAAAAGAACTTCCCTGAGGCTTCACATGAGCAGAGGAGGCAGCAGAGGAGCAGAGCCTCCCTCCTGCTGTCCCTTGGCTGCCTGGCACACAGCTCATCAAGGGCACGTGGGAACTCTGGCTTCATGCGAGTAAAGACCAAGACTCTCATTTACACCCTCACTGGTTGGTACTTCCAACACCAGGAGAGCAGCACTGGCTATAATGCAGATGGGTATCCTGATGCCACACATGACTGCATCATATTCAGCCAGTATAACCTAGCCAGAGTCCATAAATGGCCTCCCTGATTGGCAAGCCCCTGAAGGATTGGGCAGAGATCGCTCTACAGACTGTGTAGACATAGGCCCTGCGTACATCATATGAAGATCCCACTTGTAGTCCCCTCAGAGGTGGGTCTTTGCAGGAGATTGCATTTCTCTAGAGAGACCAGTGAGGTGGACCATAGGGAGATGGTAAGTTTGGAGCCTAGCCCGGCACATTTCAGCTCCTGGTGCTGCTGCCCTCCCAGGCGGTGGAAGTGAGGTGTGTTGTGCTCAGTAGAGCACGGAGCAGTATGTGTGTAACTAACTCAGTCTGCATCACTTCGCCCAGGAACTGCAGGGCTCTCCTTAGCTCCTCCAAAAACATCACAGACATCTGCAGACAGAACAGTAGTCAAGAGTAATATGGTAGCTTCAGAATGTGCACTAAATGCAGTGTAAAATGAGAACATAAGGCTTTATCTGGAGAGAAAAAGAGGTGTAAGAGCAGAAGGGAAACATTTACAGAGCTACTAATAGAAAACGTCTTACTTTAATTCCTAAAAGAATGAACTGCTTTATTTTGCTCTTGCAGAATATTAGCAGTTGAGGCATGAAGTCAGTCTTCAAAGGGAGGTAAGGTAAGCACTAACCGAAAAGCCAGTGTAAAGCAGCATACCAGAAGGAAGACATGAGAGAGCCTCACTAATGACATCATGATAAGGAAAGTGATCAAGGAAGTATATGACTGTGATACTGTGGTAAGTCTGAGAAGGTGCCCAAAAGCAGATCAAATCACCCACCAAGTGCTGGGGGTTCATATAGCACCATGGACTATGGGCAACCAAAACCAACAGCAGGGGCTGAATGTGGGAAGCCCTTCAGCTTCTGTGCACCCACCAGCCTGAAAAAGCTTCCTGGTTTAAAACATGCTAGACTTTTTGTGTCCTTACCTTGCTCATGATGGTTCTCACATTGCTGCAGCTTCCAGGCTGGCTGGTATTTCCAAGCAAAACAACAGGCATCACAGGCTTCTCACAATAGACCAGAGTCCCTTACATTCCATATCATCAGCCTCCAGCTGGAGAGTTGCACTTTACTACTTTGCACTTTGAGGTATGTTGACATTAAGGTAAGGTATTATGTGGGTAAAAGCTTACATGAATAAATTCTGCAGGGTTTATTTGCCTGCGGTCTGAACGGAGCCTGCTGGAGCTGTTAAGGGGGTGAGCAGGAGACAGCAGCAAACTGAGTAGAAGTGGTAGAAGTGCCACAGGACCCAGAAAAGACAGATTGGTATAGGCTTGGTTACAGAAGGTTTGGAAACCACTATGCTGTGCATGAGACAAAGCAAAATACTGGGCTGGCCTTCTGCCTTTGTTCAATCTCCTTTCCATGTACAAAAAGCAATTTCAAATAGCGGATTTGCTTTTCATCTCTCAAATACTGTTTCTGTTCATCCAAGAAGCCCTTCCCCAAATGCACTGTATATCACTGGGGACCTGCTCCACACTCCAAATGTTTTTTTCATGTAATAAATACTTGACATTTAGAAAAATCGCTTCTAAATTTACACAGTGCAGAGCTCACAGTTTGAGATTACCCTCTAAACACCCTGAAGTGCCAGGCGCATAAATAAATATCTTTGCAAATAGATTCTCATTTATTAGTTTTGCAAGTGTATTTTCACTTCTTGGAGATGGGTGATTACTACAGAAGGAAAGAAACAGCTCTGGTTTAAATTAAATAGCAAGAAAGTGCAGGAGAAAGGCTGATCAAAAATGTTAAATTCTCTCTTTATTCTTTTGATTTGTTTTCTCTCTTTGTAATTTAAGTTTCATAATACTGGTACTATACATCTAATCTGTTCAGTTGTGTTTTATGTCATGGCCAACCAAGCATAGATCAAGCTGTGAAACAGCAGCAAGAGAGAAACTGCAGTTTTTAGAGAAAGGAAAAGCTGTCTGTCTGCAGTTCATGCATGGTCTCCATCATACAGAACATAAATGGGTCTCAAGACATAATGGATTTACCCCCATAACACTACTGGAAGAGGACCAAGCATTGCTGTCCCCATTTTGAAGAGGGAGTAATAGAGGACTAAGTGCTTGGCCATAGAGAAATCAAGGGATGGCTCACTACTCTCGCTACACGGAGATTAAAAAGATCCCTACAAAGGCATCCTTCCCTCTGAACTGCAAAGTCTTGCCTCATTTTCAGGTGTGTGGAAAGGAAAGAGAGAAAAGATTCCTGATGGCCACAAATTGGTTAGCATCCCTTCTCACTATCACAAAAGACCTGTGGATGGTGCGTGTGCTGCAGAGGCTGGGGTACTGATGCAGTTAATGGTGCCATGCAAGGACACAACCTTAATCAGTGAGCAAGGTGATCCTTTCGTTTACTTTAGCTGTCAAAAACCTAAACCTCTTGTTGAAGTTGGCTCTCTGTGGTCAGTGGAGGCAGAACAGCACTGTGGTGGGTGGGATAAAGGGCCTGTTTCCAATAGTCCACTGACTACAGAAGGCGGCTGCATCAGCCCAGGCAGTTAGCCTGGGGGCAGGCTGTATATGCCAGTTTCCTCTTCAGTACAGGCTCAGCCTTAGCAGCCAAAATCACAAGGCGCCAGGGATCCTTGAGCATGTGCTCAGAGCCCTTGAGCCGAGGGCCTTCAGCTCAGGGACTGCCTGTGTTTTTCCATGAAGTCTATGAGTCAGCAACAGTGATGACCATGATGATTACAGACTTTTGTTTTGGTTTGGATGTCCAAAACATTGTTTCTTGGCCAAGTCAACACTTTAGTGAAACTAAAGTAGTTTGTCACTTTTTTCTGGCAAATGACAGATGAAGCCGTGTGGAACGGATTGAGTGTGGAGGTCCCTGTTAGCACAGAATCATGCTTTCTCTACTGCTTACCTCCTTCTCTGAGCATGGACATCCAGATTCAAGGAATACGCTGCCCAGTCAAACTTCATGGCATCCTCTTCATTAATGTTGTACTACACTGAGAACTGGCTATTACTTACCTCCAGTTTTTGGTTCTCTCAGGAAGATCTAGCCCATGGCTCCCAAAGCCCCTCAGACTCATGGGTACTTTATGTCTTGCTAATGAATTTATCCCAAGTGAAGCACTGACAATCCCTAAGTGAAAGCAGTTTTATTCGCACTGCTAGATTGCCCAACTAAGCTAAAGCCAAAGTACAATAGGATTAAACTACTTTTAATGTATCTATTCAGGGCTGCACAACAATTCAAGTACACAAATCCAATACTGATTTCAACAGTGAACATTTCATAGAGAAAAAGAGCTTTTACATTCCGATTAACTTCTTGCGACCGTGAAAATTGTTTTAGAGATCAAAGAAATTAAGTTCACTATGTTTGTTATTCTCAAAGGTACAGCTTCTTTCAGAGAATCCTTATCAACTTGATCTCATTATATGCTGTCTCTAAGTGATGTTATACAGTCCGCTACTCAGCTACTACGGCCCTGGTCATGAAGTCTAATGCCACCAGTGTAATGATCAGGCCATAGACAAGCCCATGACTTTGTATGAATAAGGTAGATGGTAGCTCAGTCGGGGCTTGTACCTGTACTTCACACTGTGGGCTCTTATGGTGGGGCATCGAACTACAAACATTATGGCCAAGCTAGTCACTCTACACTCCCATTATAACCTGGAGAGTCTACGGCGTGATTTATTACATCCTAATGTAGATACTTAAAATAAGCCAGATGAATTATGCTCCACTTCCCTCCATCGAACGTATAGGGAACATACATTGATGAGTTTTGATTTTCACCCTGCATTCAGTCACATGGAGACCACCTTTGGTGCCAAAATACATCTATTTCAATTCACTGCTAGACTATACAGCACTGAACTCCGGCGCTGGGCCACATTCCCCCCTCCTCTTTTTCTTTTCCCCTGGTCTGAGGTCACTTTGCAGTGATCTTCCATCTCAGCTGATCTCTTGCTGTCTGGCTTTTGAAATTAATATCCGCAGCAAATCATTCAGCTCCTGCGGAGCACATACAACACAATCAGTATAATTACTTCACGTCACACCTCAGTTGTCACTTCACTTTAATGGACTGCAAGTTAAGATGAACTTGAAAAGTGCTCTAAGTTAATGTTCTTAGAATTTCTATTTTAGACTCTTCTGAAAGATGTTAAATATATTCAGAAAAAGATATTTCATCCTAGAAATTATTACCCATATTATAGCAGAGCGAATAGGGCCAACAGGGTTCAGAGCTCTATGATTAAGGCACTGTTAAAAAACATTCAATGCAGACAGCAAAAGGGTAGGACAGGAATGATGGGACTGATCTGATAAGTGCAGGTGTTTATGATGTAGAAATTTATATATGAAGTAGTCACCCTGACTATGAAGTAGCATCTTGTGCTTATGGACCATGGAGCTTAGCATACAAGTCACCCTACCTTGCATTGGAGACTTTGGTTGGTGAGATGATCTCAGGCTATTTCCTTCTGCCACCTCGCTCAGCTTTACAGCAAGGTGAGATGCCCAAGGACACTGGTAGACCTGTGTCACAGCTGCTAGATCTGCCTCCCACTCCAGCCCATCCAGTATTTCAACAAGTCTGGCTTTTTAAAAGGAAGCTGTTTTACACGAGCATTTGACGGAGAACCACGTATTCAATGTCAGAGTCCTCTCCCATTTTAGGTCACTGCCTCTGCCACTTAATAACCACATGCCCCTCATTGTTCCTTCATAACATTTCTCCATGATGTATCATGCACGAGCATATCCAGAGTATCTTACATTTTGTCTCTTACACTTCTATTCCAATGCCTCAGAGAACATCATTGTCTTCTTGGAACCAGCTTTGAAACCTTTCCTGAGACTGTAACAACTCTACATTTTGGAAAAGTAAAACCAATTCATTTAAAATCCAGCTAGGATAAGAGTCCTTTTGGCCCTCTTTTATATGATAATTCAGCTTTAGGACATTTACCAAGGCATGCCACCCAGCTCAACTCCTTCCTCTCCTACAGGTGATTCGGACCCATCATTCCTACCTTTCTGGCAGGAGTCCTAGGCACCTGGCTGCTGACGGGCCGGGGTGGGGGTCAGTAGCAGCCTGCGGGCGGGAGCTGTGCCCGTGCTCTGTCAGAGGGCAGAGAAAGCCGGGGCTGCAGCCCACTCGCAGCAGGTTTTGCACAATGCATACTGTTCAAGGCGAAGTATCAGTTTCAGAGGGGCAGTTCAAATTGAGGGGCCATTACTGAGTGTTTTTACTCTGTTAAAACTCCACACATAATACAAGAGTAATTTTCTTCCTTATAAAGGAGATTAAAAGCTAAACAAAAAGAACTAATGCCCCTGCAGGTTTGGAGTCACACAAGCAGCACTGTGCTTAGAATTCAGTCAGATTATTTTTGCCCTAAAAGTCTCTCAAAATATCTAATAAAGTAATTTAGAAGATGAAAGTTATTCCATTTCTAGTACTTATATCTTTTTCCCAGCACATCCAGCATTTCTTCCTCCAATGACAGTGATGGGATGTGAGCTTCTGGACTAATTCAGCTTTGCTTCCCTGTGCTGCAGAAAACAGACAGCAGCTTGAATTCAGTCCTCATTGGGCTCTCTCTTTTTTCACTTACATGATAAAAGAGTTTCATCTGCATTTATATACTTAAGAGCTAGTGCTTTCACTATGGTATCTCCATTAACCAGACAGTTCCATCTGTCAGTCTGCACAGGCCTTGAGACCTTAACACTCCTATTCACTAGTAATTGGCTCCGGCTACAGAGTGAGGACGACACAGACACTTGATACAGGATGGAAGAGGCAAGCTAAAACTTACACGTTATCTCAAAACCCAGGCACATTCAGATATCAGAACATGGGCATACTGGATCCTTGAGGAGGAGGCGATCCCCCCTCTCTTTTTAAAATGCTGATGGTCTTCCTCAGCCCATACATGCATTTTTGCAGCTTCTGACTGTGATGTGGCCATGACCCCAGCTCCCCTAGCCCACTGCCATGGCTTTCAGCTTGTGGACTAGTCTTTGGCCATTCTCTTCTCCTGGACTCAGTCCCCTTATGTTGCAACATCTTCACATGACACTTTGCCTAACAGTATTTTGAGGCAGGAGGAAAACCTAACCTGGCCTTGGACAATCTTGTTGCTCCTGGGAAAATTCCTTCTTAAGCCCTTCTAGCAGCAGGAACCATAGCAGGAGTGCCATGTTCCTGGGAGATGCTCTGCCCCTAGGAGGATGGTTTACACTTGGTGTGATCCAGAGGCACTACAACTGTTTGACAGGCATAACCTCAGTTGCATACCTGCTTCCCTCCCACTCTCCTCTTGCCCAGACAGCTTTTTCCAGACTGCTCCCCTTCTAATCAGGGGATGAGGAAGAGGCAATGCTTTGTCTGGGGCAGCACTCCTGGACCAAGCAGTCCTAATCATCAGGCAGTGCTGCTCTTTCAATGTTTAGCTGTTCATCAGCTAAATATTTGAGATGGCTAAGCTCATTCTAAGACGCTTTCTTTCCACAGTAGAAATCACACTTCTGCTTTAGAAAGCGCTCAGATTATGAGGACACATTCACATCTGCATCACTCATATATACAATTCCAGCTGTTAGCACAGCAAACAAAAGAATCCCTTTGGTTTTGATCACGTATGAAAGACTGACACGCTATGGGAAGGAGAGAGGCCACAAAGACCCAGATCTTCATCTTTGGGCAGAAGCCACTTGGTGGTCTGTGAGGCCAAATAACAACTTTCAGTTCTAATCCCCTGTTCTGGCTGCAATAAAATTTGGCACCTGAAGTTCAGTCCCTAGAGGGCCCTAAAGGATAATAGTCCACATCACAAAACAGCTGCATGTACATATTTGACCTGATTTGACAAGACAGTCAGCTTCTATTTGGAGAAGTCACAGTAAGCAGCGCAAAAGCTATACGGCCTTCTTCTGTCCAAAAGTAAAAAGTAAGTGCTTTGAGGGAAAATGCTTTCTCTGAACTTCACCTGTTTGAAATTTGTTCTCGACAAGTATCTGTGTGTGTCCTACAACCAAAACCTTATTAAGGAAAAAACCCACATAAACAAGCCACTGAAAGGGCTACTAGATGCACATCTGCTAGACATGTACTCATGGTCACTATTCTGTATGAAAAACTTTTGCATCAGTGCTTTTAACATTTTCAGTTAAGCACTGTTTTCAAAGTGTTCAGTTATTTTTAGAGATAGTTTTCAAGTTTAATAGCTATTTTTAGTGAAAAAATGTAACAATTTTTGTTTCTTGTTTGGTTCCTTTCCTTGTTTGATTTTTCTTCAATATACAATTAAAAAAAATATTTCAAGTCATTAGAAGTAACAAAGAAGATGGTTAACTTTGTTGCCATACCAGAATGGAAAAGATTGAAATAATATGAAGGTCCTAATCCCCCATACCTGCTTTTAAGCACAGCTTGTTTTTTCCTTTGTACAATTTTAAAGAACTGCCCATATTTCTACTGACAGTTGCTAACACTGCTGTAGAGGAATCAGACTAACACATTTTCTACACTGCTGTGTCTCAGAAGACATATTTTTGATGGTTAAGTCTCAGGAATTCAAAAAGAAAAAAAAAATCACAATTATGCCTAATAAGTCTTTATTTCCAAACAGAAACTGCAAAAATATTCTATTACAGAACAGGTAACAAGTGCAGAATTGTAAGTATGCTTTATAACAGTGAAACCATTGCCTCCTTGACAAAAAATCATTAGGCACTTAAAACATGAAAACAAAGTACAAATTAAATCAGCCATAACAGATGACCCAACAGTACAACTTCATCTTGGTTTTCTGTAATAAAAGCACACACATGGCTGAGGGGCTTTCCATGCCTCCTCCTAAATCCTGCGCAGAGACACTTCTATGTTACGCTGCACACATTCTACTCAGACAATATCAAGTTCACATCTGAAAACATAAATAAGTTCAGTGTTGAGAGAGTTTGAAAGAACCTTTTTGGAAACAGCAGTAGCAGAGCCTACAACTAGCAGCTTCACACAGAGCTTGGCGCATGTGGAGGAGCACAATTATACCAGCTCCAAGGGGGGGATAAGCTCTGCTTGGACAATTGCATCGAAAAGAATGGAACTGAAATGAATGCAAACAATGCACATCTTAAGAGACAATGAAACCTCTGGGCAAAAGCTATCGTGGAAACTTTATGACATTACATTTTGACACATGGAACAGTCTCTGAAAAGAAAAACCATGTATTTGCCATCCCTTAGGAGCAGCCCTGTGTAGAACATCTCCATTGACCTATCTTCTTACTTGTAGTTCTTGAACTAAATCAGAAGCAGAGGTAGCCTCTTAGACCCACCTTAGAAAGGTAAACCTCAGAAGCAAGCGTCCAAATGACTAATGAAAATAACGTTCCAGAAATCAGTCAGATACCATTAAAAATGATTTTACGTTCTACCACTGTTTTTTTAGGTGACATTATGTAACTTCCCCTGCAGTTTACTCTGGTAGCATAAAATATAATTAATATTTTAAATAACTTTAATTGGATACTCAAGGAAAAGAATATTAAGGATATTAACATAAAGAATACATATGAAGCTACTATATAAAATGTGCACATAAAACATGCAGAAATTTGAGCTATTTTACTTCAATTTCACAAGAATTTAAGAATGGGTTTGTACCATAAGCACTAACAATAAATGCACCAAGAAGGAGGTGTTTTTAGGGAATCACCTGACAGCTGAGCCAAGAGCTGAGACGTCTAGCAGGTTGTTGAACTACAGACTTGCTGTGAAGAACCTATTCCTGTCAGGGACTAAAGTGAATAGTGAGGAATTTAAAATCAGCAATCTTGTCGTAGACTAGACTATCCTGCCACAACCATTAGCACGATTCATTCTGATGGCCTCTTGCCATCATACCGTGAATTCATGGTGGGATCATTAAATACTTCCATCATGCAATTGTCCCAGTTTTCTCCCTCACTGGAGAAAAGTGGCATGAAAAAAAGACAAGACACAACAGTACCAGGTGCAGCAACAAAAACTGATGTGGCGTACTGTATTGCTGAAGCTACATCAGGATTTAGCAAAAGACAGATTTGGCTGTTTATTTGATGGCAATGAAAAGGATGCCACTCCTCATATTTAACTTCAGGGGCTAAAACAAAAAAATCCAGCAGTTCTGGTACTTGCAATAAAGAAGCACAGCTGGACTGTTTTCATCCTTAAACCAGTATTTGCCAACACCTGCCACTGACGGGCAGTTATTGCTCACACACAGAGGGGTGTGAGCTCAGTAAATTACCACACATCACAGTAATAAGTTTAGTTACTGTGTGGAGCTCCTCGGTGCATGGCAAACCCAAGCTGACATACTCCCATTGGGTTAAGCTCTTGTCATATTGCTTGAATTTGCTTGACACCGAGAGCATATTGACAGGCTGCTACCCCAGCTGGACCAGTGTACGGTAACCCAGTAACCTGGGGTCATTCCCCTGGTGAGCTGGCGTTCCCAGAATAGGAAGGTATTCTGAAATGCGACTTTATGAAAGGAGACTGCTAAATAACAGCAATAGTTCCTTTGTTTAGTGGCATGCTGCAGATTGTTTCATGCTCTACTTGACCGTTATGATAATTTAGAGCCAATTAAGAAATACTTTATGAAAATCTGGAACAAAGCTTAATAAATACAAATCCACCCACTCATTGTGCTCTGTAGCTAAAAGCCCCAAATGATTTCTCCCGAGTACCCTGAGAGATCAGCAGCCTTTGAAACGTGGCTGTCCAGAAATTCGGAGAAGGATGATGTTCCTTCCTAAAATGACAGAATTCAAAATCAAGAGAGCCAAGCTTTATATGGTAAACACACATACCTTTGTCACCGTTCTTGGCTAGCAGACCCAGAGATGAAAGAGATCAGCTGCTGAAGTTCCACAAGATGAAGGATTACCTAGCTTTGAATACTTCAAACTAAGATATATTTAACAAGCTCATGTGTAAGAAGTCTACTGCTTCAGAGTCTGCAACAAGTGGCTATCAGCTGTTTGAAATAAAGCTGTTTCAGAATGAGCACTCCACAGAATATTCCTTGGGCTTGATCTCAAACAGACTCCTGTACACAAGAGGACACATGATTTGTGGACCTGAGAGTCCCTGAAGGAGCTACTGCATGGATGTTCAGGATCTCACTCCACAGATTCGTCACATGGCAGCGAGTGACAGGACAGAGAAAGATCTCCAGGTCAAATGCTTTTTAAACCTAGGTTGCTGTGTCAGGCTGTAGCTCCACCACAGAGTCTGCGCAGGGTCAAGGTCTAAGTGATCAGTTAACGCAGACTAATTAACTGATCCAGATACCCGCACTGGATAAAATCAAATAATACGTAACAACAGGATTTTTTTTTCCTAGTAGTTTGGGGAGCCCTCAGAAGGTGCTAGGTCACCTAGATCATTTAGTTTCTTTTCCTGAATCACACAGGACAGAGTATTTCTGGCAATTTGGTCAGACATCTCACTACTGTACAAAGGAAAGAGAATCAAAGTGAGATTAACTGGTCTCAAAACTGCCAGACCTTGTGCAGCTGTGTTCTCTGCAGATGCTGTTTGAGATGCAGGGATTAGCAAAGACTGAAAGCGTAGGCGTGCTGAATAACGAGCAAGTTTATGCAAGTTTACTATCAGTGAACTGAGAAATAGTATTTACAGTCAAAGGTTTTTTATGGTTATCATTGCAGAACCTGCAGATGGTGGGCAGCTTGTTAAAATGACCGTAATGGGAAAGAGAGAATGGGGAGCAACAATCATCCAGTGTAGGTACCTAGAGTCCTTAGGCGCCTGCTGTCACTGCAGGGAGATACCGGCTCCTGCCCACCAGGATGAGGTCCTGCAGGAGCTCATCTCTCCATTCTGACTGGGAGGACCCCAGAGATGTTGCCTTCCTGACTTGACTGAGGTTTCAGGGCCTGAGCCTGAAACTGGGCCTGTCCAACAGCCATCAGATAACAAACAGCCCCCATTGTATCCCTATGGTCCCACTAGCATGGTCTCACCCCCTTGTTTGCTTTGACTCTGAAATTCCCCTGGTTCTGTTGGCATGAACCAATTTTCTCTTTTTGTTGCCATGTCAGGTTTTTGCTGGCTCAGCGTGCCAAAACAGCTCAGTGTAGGATCAGACAGGAGCCAGGGACAGCACGAAGGAAGCGGTGGAGCGCAAGAATGAGGACTGGACTGCGTAGCCAGCCATTACAGCTTAAGTCACCGTGGAGCTACAGCCCAAATTTAGCACCTCCACTCAGGCAATGTGAATATCCCACCATGCTGCCTTCCTTGAGATGTAAACCAAGCCATTTTAAGTACGTTTTACTATGCTGCAAGCATAGCAGCGTTTGATTCATACCCATACAAACTCCCTAACAGACACTAAACAGGACTACATAACGCCCCACAGCGGGAAGAGAAATTACTATCTCGAGGCAGCACTGGATCCTAAAGGAAGGTGCAACATTAAGGATTCAGAGGAGAAAAAGGAATAAAAGCAGGCAAGCAGGCTTTAATCTAACAATGCTGTGAAGCAGTCAAGGACACTGTCAGCCTCTGCAAAGGTACAGTGGAACTATTAGCACGTTGTCAGTGTTCCTATCTTTAGAAAACTATTTCATCTCAATATTCACTCCACAGCATGTGACAGCATTGGAGGCCCACAAACCCTAAAAATTATTATTCCTCATGTGAAGCAGCAGGACCTGAAAGGCCCTTCCTAACCTTTGGTCAAGAATCCTTAACCAAAACTGCACTTGGCTCGGTCTTGCAAAAGTGTCATAAGCATTCCCAGCCAGGTACAAAATCCATTTATTCATCATTAACCTGGCACAGATGTAAAATAAATGAGAAATCACAGATGTAAAATAAATGAGAAATAATTTATTCGGCTACCCAAGAAAACATCCTTTCCCACAGTGAGTGTACTTCAGCAAGTCTTGATCAATCTAACTGTACCTTGTCACACAGAAATGCCGCTATTAACTTGTCCAGCCTGTGCACAAATTAACACGATCTAGCCACCAAGCACACAGCAGCAGTAGCTATAATAAAGCTGAGTACAAGGACTGCACTCCTGTGGAGTGAAGTGGATGCAACTAACATCTCATAACAACTTCATGTCTGGAGCAAGGCCTGAGAAAGCTACATTAAGAATAGATTGTTAACTTAAAGTCTAATAGAGCATATTTTTATTCCATGAAGGGTTAAGAGTATTTCTTGTCAGTCCTGTGCTCTACAGAAATCACCGAGAGCTTTGAGAGCACAGAGGATCAGGTCTTCAGGTCAACGGCAAGTTTAAACTTCACTGAAACAACGCTAAAAAGTCAAAGTGTCTGTCCATGTCACAGAGCTTTCTGTTTGCTCTCATTTGTGAGTGCTACATCACACTCCTTCAGTTAAGACCTCTTTTTGCCAAGGAAACTAGAATAGGTTTCTTCTTTTTGGCTAAACCTCTCTTAAAACGTATTCCAATAACCTTTCCAGTTACTAATACATGTGCGTTACAAATAACACAACTGCACAGAAATAGTCCAGACACACAGTAACTTCAGCTCTTTATGGTATGTCATGGTACACTGTATACATTTATTCGCTGAGATAATGCAATACAGTGCTAACAAACACTTTTGAAAAAAGTTGCTTCTCCTCTGCAAATAAATTTCATTTTCTCCTCTCCACATCTTCTACTTACACACAGCCGGGTTTTGCCACTTTACTCATGCTGAGTAGTTAACTGAATTTAATCTGAGCAATGAATGATTTGCATCACCTCTATGTACACACAAAGCACTTGCAATTGTTTTAGATACAATGCAAGATCCTCTCAATCTCTAAGAAATGTATGAATTTTTCCAAGTCAAACCATGTAGCTGCTACAGAATCACACAGAATCACAGAATCTTTTGGTTGGAAAAGACCTTTAAGATCATCAAGTCCAACCATACCTGTCCACTACTAAACCATGGCCCTAAGCACCTCGTCTACCCATCTTTTAAATACCTCCAGGGATGGGGACTCCACCACTTCCCTGGGCAGCCTGTTCCAATACTTGACAACCCTCCCCATGAAGAAGTTTTTCCTAATATCTAATCTAAACCTCCCCTGGCGCAACTTGAGGCCATTGCCTCTTGTCCTATCGCTTGTTACTTGGGAGAAGAGACCAACACCCACCTCGCTACAACCTCCTTTCAGGTAGTTGTAGAGAGCAATAAGATCTCCCCTCAGCCTCCTCTTCTCCAGGCTAAACAACCCCAGGTCCCTCAGCCGCTCCTCATAAGACTTGTTCTCCAGACCCTTCACCAGCTTCATTGCCCTTCTCTGGACACGCTCCAGCAACTCAATATCCTTCTTGTAGTGAGGGGCCCAAAACTGAACACAGTACTCGAGGTGCAGCCAAGATCATCTCATTGCACTACACTAAACCAGAATAAATTACAGTCCTTGCCTGAACACAGGTGCGTCTTTGTGTCCCTGGATGAAATATGACATGGTTCTCCTCAACCTAGGCTGTTTGCATCACCTAAAGGACAAGTACATCACTTTGCACAGCTTCTAGCTACAAACACTCAGGGACAGGCTACGTGAGTGATTTATGGTGTAGGAGGAGCTCTTTTGGGAGCAAATTTGACTCTGATCTATAACTAGGGTCTTGCAGTAGGCAATCATCCATAACACTTGTAACATGGATGCAGGGTCTGCAGCAGCCAGCTCTCTGCACATGAGCAGCAGATGCCTGTGGCCAGAAACTGGCACAAATTTCACTGCTGGTGAAGACAAAATGTGGACGTGTGGTGCTGGAACCATAACAGATCACAGTAAATCAAACCCTTGTGCTTGCCTCTTTCAGTCGCCAGCTGGTAACGCAGATGTACCCATCAACTCAATTCTGCTGTCTGTCTTTCTGTTAAAAGCCCTACTGATACTCAGAGGTCCACTCATGTATTAGTGGTGTCATTCAATGCCCCTCAGCACTAGCTATTCTTTAAAAACCTCATTTTGTGAAAAATTCACTTTATTGCTGATATGTGCAGCCAGGATTTATGGACACTTCTGCTTGGGTAGGAATAGTATTGGATTCTGATATCATTATCTTGGAGATGGCTCAAGATGCTGAGTGTGTCTCAACTAACAGACCTGGAACCATAACGATTGATTCTAATACTTTCAGGATTATTGATGTGATTATAAAACTGCTCCAAGGTAAGCTTTCAAATATTACAACAATATAGAAATGCTCTTATAAAGTATCAGTTTAAAAGATTTTTTGAACCTTATTTTAAAAGGTTCAATTCACTTACATAGGATTTTTTTTCAGATATAATCCTCAATGACTGCAATACTGAATGCTCTTTAAATCAGTTGATGGGGGATTTAATGCTACAGTGGCAAAAGGAGTTTTAGTAAAGAAAATACCTGATAGTATCTGACTGTAAAAGAAGGAGAAGAAGGACGCTCTATCTTTGAGCTGATCGTTCAATAGACTCTCAAAAAAGCCACTGAAACTCTTCTTTTAACAGAAACTGGTTACTACACATTTTTTGTTGTTTTTGTGGTTGGTTGGTTTGGGTTTTTTCCCTGCAGTAAAACATATAAGCAATAACATACAAGCAACCATAGCTAGGGGAACAACTGCTTGTCATAGCTCCTGTAAATGTTAATGTGATTCCTTCCACTGGACTAATATTTCACTTCCTCTTGTTGAAGGATGTTGCTCCAAAGGTATTCCTGGACCATATGGAAACTTAAAGCACAAGAACTGCATGGGTTTTAAATTAAGTGACTGTAGGGTTTTTTTCTCATATGTCCTGGTATAGGAGAAGACCGTGGGGCTGATTATAAGAGGAACATTCTTCTAACAGTGCAGTTTCCTTATCTGTAGTCACATATTGATAGGAGCTATGCTAGGCCAAAAAGAAATAGAAGAAATGATAGGTTTGGTACCAATCATTTTTCTAATGAATGGGTCATCTCATATGTCAGCTGAGATACAGATCTGGAATTGCAGAAATGTGTGCAAAGTCATGCCCTACCAGGACTCTGGGGATTGCAGCATGGAACCTAGTTTACTGTCCTCATTTGGAGCTGAACTGGACCTTAGACAGGAACACAAGCAAGAAGAGGGGTTTAAAAACAATTTTACAGCTCTGGTCCTTCTTGTTCACAAAATTAACATCATTCACATGAGTGAACCCATTAAATCCACAGCATTATCTATTGCCCACAAAATGAAAGCCCATAGAACCACTTGACTACCTCTAACCTGAGGGATTTTTTCATCTGTGCACCCTGGGACAAACTAAGAATGACATGGCCCTGAATTAATTACTCCTCTGTAGCTCTTCGCATCACCTGTCTCATGTAGACAAATGCTAGTGTTTACAGGATCAAGTTCTTAATTGAAAATGTTCACTGCCAACTCATGCAGCTACCATACAGAGACTATTGCCTGCATTACGTGATACTAACAAAACCAGGGATCTTAAGTCAAAATGTTTTAATGATACTTTAAGAAGCAAAACATGATGTATGTCGCATATTGCCACCATCCTGAGATTGTGCTTTGTTACAATTAAACCAATAGTCAGGAGTTTCAGAATTTCCCAAATAAATGCTATTTTGTATTTAAAAAAATGATTACTCAAAATTCAGAAATGTAGCAGTCACTGTGTGAAAAATCACTTGCTTTTCTCTCCAAGTGTAAAATATTTCTCTATTATAATAATGCAGTTTAATGCTCACAAAATCACATCAGACCAAATCCAACACTGAACTGCTGAGATATACACAAATTGTCTCCTTAGGATCATCACCCTGGAATTAAAACAATAAAATATGTTATTGATATTTCTTGTGTAGCAGGAAAACCGCTTGTTATATTCAAAATAAGCCAATTGCTTAGTCCTCTGTGTATGCATTTCACCTTCTGCATCTGCTTTTTTGGCCTGATTTCAGACTGGGAGTCTATGACATTTATTATACAGTATCATAGGCTCACAAAATTCTCCTGGGTAAGCTGGACTGCTAGTGCCTGATCTAGCTCGAGCATCTGCTCTTTCTAAAGGAGGACTCTTTCATTTGAATACCCCCAGAACTGCTCACACTTACCCCACCTGCACCACCCTCTTCAGGCTTCTTAAGCTAACCAAGGCTGGGTCTAACCAGTATCTTCATGGGACACATCCACTGCTAATCTGAGTATGGATATGTTCTAAATTATATTATCTTAATCATATTTTGAAATAGCCAGAGATTGAAATTATCCTCTTTCTTCAACAGGCTAGTTCTGCTGTGGAAAAACAAAACAAAACCAAACCAAACCCTTCTAGATCTGTAAATACTTTTTAATTTGATTTGAAATCTGACATAAACTCTAATTTGATTTAATCTATATTTTTCTATTCTGGCAGGTTTTAACTAAACCAGAAGCAACTTATCTCCACTTGTTTCATCACTGACATTATTCTTAACACTTAAACTTAGTGGCTGAACACATGACCGAAGTGTGTGCTTAAAAGCTATACTACATGGGTACTAAAGCAGAAGA